>JAWPHD010006834.1:0-138227 GCA_037043455.1 Cyrtodaria siliqua
CATATATATTCAGTTCTTACTCATATATATTCAGTTCTTACGCATATATATTCAGTTCTTACACATTTATATTTCGTTCTTACACATATATATTCAGTTCTTACACATATATATTCAGTTCTTATATATATATATTCAATTCTTACACATATATATTCAATTCTTACACATATATATTCCGTTCTTACGCATATATATTCAGTTCTTACACATATATACTCAGTTCTTACACATATATATTCAGTTCTTACACATATATATTCCGTTCTTACGCATATATATTCCGTTCTTACATATATATATTCAGTTCTTACACATATATATTCAGTTCTTACCCATATATATTCCGTTCTTACGCATATATATTCCGTTCTTACGCATATATATTCCGTTTTACGCATATATATTCAGTTCTTACACATATATACTCAGTTCTTACACATATATATTCAGTTCTTACACATATATATTCAGTTCTTACACAGATATATTCAGTTCTTATATATATATATTCAATTCTTACACATATATATTCAGTTCTTACACATATATATTCCGTTCTTACGCATATATATTCAGTTCTTACACATATATATTCAGTTCTTACACATATATATTCAGTTCTTACACATATATATTCAGTTCTTACACATATATATTCAGTTCTTACAAATATATATTCCGTTCTTACGCATATATATTCAGTTCTTACGCATATATTCAGTTCTTACGCATATATATTCAGTTCTTACACATATATATTCAGTTCTTACACATATATATTCAGTTCTTTCACATCTATATTCAGTTCTTACACATATATATTCAGTTCTTACACTTATATATTCAGTTCTTACACATATATATTCAGTTCTTACTCATATATATTCAGTTCTTACGCATATATATTCAGTTCTTACACATTTATATTTCGTTCTTACACATATATATTCAGTTCTTACACATATATATTCAGTTCTTATATATATATATTCAATTCTTACACATATATATTCAGTTCTTACACATATATATTCCGTTCTTACGCATATATATTCAGTTCTTACACATATATATTCAGTTCTTACACAGATATATTCCGTTTTTACGCATATATATTCAGTTCTTACACATATATACTCAGTTCTTACACATATATATTCAGTTCTTACACATATATATTCAGTTCTTACACAGATATATTCAGTTCTTATATATATATATTCAATTCTTACACATATATATTCAGTTCTTACACATATATATTCCGTTCTTACGCATATATATTCCGTTCTTACGCATATATATTCCGTTTTTACGCATATATATTCAGTTCTTACACATATATACTCAGTTCTTACACATAATATTCAGTTCTTACACATATATATTCAGTTCTTACACAGATATATTCAGTTCTTATATATATATATTCAATTCTTACACATATATATTCAGTTCTTACACATATATATTCCGTTCTTACGCATATATATTCAGTTCTTACACATATATATTCAGTTCTTACACATATATATTCAGTTCTTACACATATATATTCAGTTCTTACACATATATATTCAGTTCTTACGCATATATATTCAGTTCTTACGCATATATTCAGTTCTTACGCATATATATTCAGTTCTTACACATATATATTCAGTTCTTACACATATATATTCAGTTCTTTCACATATATATTCAGTTCTTACACATATATATTCAGTTCTTACACTTATATATTCAGTTCTTACACATATATATTCAGTTCTTACTCATATATATTCAGTTCTTACGCATATATATTCAGTTCTTACACATTTATATTTCGTTCTTACACATATATATTCAGTTCTTACACATATATATTCAGTTCTTATATATATATATTCAATTCTTACACATATATATTCAGTTCTTACACATATATATTCCGTTCTTACGCATATATATTCAGTTCTTACCTCAGTTCTTACACATATATATTCAGTTCTTACACATATATATTCAGTTCTTACACAGATATATTCAGTTCTTATATATATATATTCAATTCTTACACAAATATATTCAGTTCTTACACATATATATTCCGTTCTTACGCATATATATTCAGTTCTTACGCATATATATTCAGTTCTTACACATATATATTCCGTTCTTACACATATATTCGTTCTTACGCACATATATTCCGTTCTTACGCATATATATTCAGTTCTTACTCATATATATTCCGTTCTTACGCATATATATTCCGTTCTTACACATATATATTCAGTTCTTACACATATATATTCAGTTCTTACCCATATATATTCCGGTCTTACGCATATATATTCCGTTCTTACGCATATATATTCCGTTTGAAGCATATATTCAGTTCTTACGCATATATTCAGTTCTTACACATATATACTCCGTTCTTACACATATATATTCAGTTCTTACACATATATATTCAGTTCTTACACATATATATTCAGTTCTTACACATATATATACAGTTGTTACACATATATATTCAGTTCTTACAAATATATATTCCGTTCTTACGCATATATATTCAGTTCTTACGCATATATTCAGTTCCTACGCATATACATTCAGTTCTTACACATATATATTCAGTTCTTACGCATATATATTCAGTTCTTACACATATATATTCAGTTCTTAAACATATATATTCCGTTCTTACGCATATATATTCAGTTCTTACACATATATATTCAGTTCTTACACATATATATTCAGTTCTTTCACATATATATTCAGTTCTTACACATATATATTCAGTTTTTACACTAATATATTCAGTTCTTACACATATATATTCAGTTCTTACTCATATATATTCAGTTCTTACGCATATATATTCAGTTCTTACACATATATATTCAGTTCTTACACATATATATTCAGTTCTTATATATATATATTCAATTCTTACACATATATATTCAGTTCTTACACATATATATTCCGTTCTTACGCATATATATTCAGTTCTTACACATATATATTCAGTTCTTACACATAAATATTCAGTTCTTACACATATATATTCAGTTCTTACACAGATATATTCAGTTCTTACGCATATATATTCCGTTCTTACACACATATATTCCGTTCTTACGCACATATATTCCGTTCTTACGCATATATATTCAGTTCTTACACATATATATTTAGTTCTTACACATATATATTCAGTTCTTACGCATATATATTCCGTTCTTACGCATATATATTCAGTTCTTACACATATATATTCAGTTCTTACACATATATATTCAGTTCTTACGCATATATATTCAGTTCTTACACATATATATTCAGTTCTTAAACATATATATTTCGTTCTTACACATATATATTCAGTTCTTACACATAAATATTCAGTTCTTACACATATATATTCAGTTATTACACATATATATTCAGTTCTTACGCATATATATTCCGTTCTTACGCATATATATTCCGTTCTTACGCACAAATATTCCGTTCTTACGCATATATATTCAGTTCTTACACATATATATTCCGTTCTTACACATATATATTAAGTTCTTACACATATATATTCAGTTCTTAAACATATATATTCAGTTCTTACACATATATAATCAGTTCTTACACATATATATTCAGTTCTTACAAAAATATATTCCGTTCTTACGCATATATATTCAGTTCTTACGAATATATTCAGTTCTTACGCATATATATTCAGTTCTTAAACATATATATTCAGTTCTTACGCATATATATTCCGTTCTTACACATATATATTCAGTTCTTACACATATATATTCATTTCTTACACATATATATTCAGTTCTTACACATATATATTCCGTTCTTACGCATATATATTCAGTTCATACACATATATATTCAGTTCTTACACATATATATTCAGTTCTTACACATATATTTTCAGTTATAACTCATATATATTCCGTTCTTACGCATATATATTCCGTTCTGACATATATATATTCAGTTCTTACACATATATATTAAGTTCTTACACATATATATTCAGTTCTTACCCATATATATTCCGTTCTTACGCATATATATTCCGTTCTTACGCATATATATTCCGTTTTTACGCATATATTCAGTTCTTACGCATATATTCAGTTCTTTCGCATATATACTCCGTTCTTACACATATATTCAGTTCTTACACATATATATTCAGTTCTTACACATATATATTGAGTTCTTACACATATATATTCAGTTCTTACACATATATACTCAGTTCTTACAAATATATATTCTGTTTTACGCATATATATTCTGTTCTTACGCATATATTCAGTTCTTACGCATATATATTCAGTTCTTACGCATATATATTCCGTTCTTACGCATATATATTCCGTTTTGACGCATATATTCAGTTCTTACGCATATATTCAGTTCTTACGCATATCTACTCCGTTCTTACACATATATTCAGTTCTTAAACATATATATTCAGTTCTTACAAATATATATTCCGTTCTTACGCATATATATTCAGTTCTTACACATATATATTCAGTTCTTACACATATATATTCAGCTTAAACATATATATTTCGTTCTTACACATATATATTCAGTTCTTACACATATATATTCAGTTCTTACACATATATATTCAGTTCTTACACATATATATTCAGTTCTTACGCATATATATTCCGTTCTTACGCATATATATTCCGTTCTTACGCACATATATTCCGTTCTTACGCATATATATTCAGTTCTTACAATTATATATTCCGTTCTTACACATATATATTAAGTTCTTACACATATATATTCAGTTCTTACACATATATATTCAGTTCTTACACATATATAATCAGTTCTTACACATATATATTCCGTTCTTACACATAAATATTAAGTTCTTACACATATATATTCAGTTCTTACACTTATATATTCAGTTCTTACACATATATAATCAGTTCTTACACATATATATTCAGTTCTTACAAAAATATATTCCGTTTTTACGCATATATATTCAGTTCTTACGAATATATTCAGTTCTTACGCATATATATTCAGTTCTTAAACATATATATTCAGTTCTTACGCATATATATTCAGTTCTTACACATATATATTCAGTTCTTACACATATATATTCAGTTCTTACACTTATATATTCAGTTCTTACACATATATATTCCGTTCTTACGCATATATATTCAGTTCATACACATATATATTCAGTTTTTACAAATATATATTCAGTTCTTACACATATTTTCAGTTCTTACTCATATATATTCCGTTCTTACGCATATATATTCCGTTCTTACATATATATATTCAGTTCTTACACATATATATTAAGTTCTTACACATATATATTCAGTTCTTACCCATATATATTCCGATCTTACGCATATATATTCCGTTCTTACGCATATATATTCCGTTTTTACGCATATATTTAGTTCTTACGCATATATTCAGTTCTTACGCATATATACTCCGTTCTTACACATATATATTCAGTTCTTACACATATATATTCAGTTCTTACACATATATATTGAGTTCTTACACATATATATTCAGTTCTTACACATATATATTCCGTTCTTACACATATATATTCAGTTCTTACAAATATATATTCCGTTCTTACGCATATATATTCAGTTCTTACGCATATATTCAGTTCTTACGCATATATATTCAGTTCTTACACATATATATTCAGTTCTTACGCATATATATTCAGTTCATACACATATATATTCCATTCTTACGCATATATATTCCGTTCTTACACATATATATTCAGTTCTTACACATATATATTCCGTTCTTACGCATATATATTCAGTTCTTACACATATATATTCAGTTCTTACACATATATATTCAGTTCTTACACATATATTTTCAGTTCTTACTCATATATATTCCGTTCTTACGCATATATATTCCGTTCTTACACATATATATTCAGTTCTTACACATATATATTCAGTTCTTACACATATATATTCAGTTCTTACACATATATATTCAGTTCTTACCCATATATATTCCGTTCTTACGCATATATATTCCGTTCTTACGCATATATATTCCGTTTTTACGCATATATTCAGTTTTTACGCATATATTCATTTCTTACGCATATATACTCCGTTCTTACACATATATATTCAGTTCTTACACATATATATTCAGTTCTTACACATATATATTGAGTTCTTACACATATCTATTCAGTTCTTACACATATATATTCAGTTCTTACACATATATATTCAGTTCTTACGTATATATATCCCGTTCTTACGCATATATATTCAGTTCTTACGCATATATTCAGTTCTTACGCATATATAGTCTGTTCTTACACATATATATTCAGTTTTTACACATATATATTCAGCTCTTACACATATATATTCCGTTCTTACGCATATATATTCAGTTCTTACACATATATATTCAGTTCTTACACATATATATTCAGTTCTTACACATATATATTTAGTTCTTACACATATATATTCAGTTCTTACACATATATATTCAGTTCTTAAACATATATTTTCAGTTCTTACTCATATATATTCCGTTCTTACGCATATATATTCCGTTCTTACACATATATATTCAATTCTTACACATATATATTCAGTTCTTACACATATATATTTAGTTCTTACACATATATATTCAGTTCTTACACATATATATTCAGTTCTTACACTTATATATTCAGTTCTTACACATATATAATCAGTTCTTACTCATATATATTCAGTTCTTACGCATATATATTCAGTTCTTACACATTTATATTTCGTTCTTACACATATATATTCAGTTCTTACACATATATATTCAGTTCTTATATATATATATTCAATTCTTACGCATATATATTCCGTTCTTACACATATATATTCCGTTCTAACGCACATATATTCCGTTCTTACGCATATATATTCAGTTCTTACTCATATATATTCCGTTCTTACGCATATATATTCCGTTCTTACACATATATATTCAATTCTTACACATATATATTCCGTTCTTACCCATATATATTCCGTTCTTACGCATATATATTCCGTTCTTACGCATATATATTCCGTTTTAAGCATATATTCAGTTCTTACGCATATATTCAGTTCTTACACATATATACTCCGTTCTTACACATATATATTCAGTTCTTACACATATATATTCAGTTCTCATATATATTGAGTTCTTACACATATATATTCAGTTCTTACACATATATATACAGTTCTTACACATATATATTCAGTTCTTACAAATATATATTCCGTTCTTACGCATATATATTCAGTTCTTACGCATATATTCAGTTCTTACGCATAAACATTCAGTTCTTACACATATATATTCAGTTCTTACGCATATATATTCAGTTCTTACACATATATATTCAGTTCTTAAACATATATATTCCGTTCTTACGCATATATATTCAATTCTTACACATATATATTCAGTTCTTACACATATATATTCAGTTCTTTCACATATATATTCAGTTCTTACACATATATATTCAGTTTTTACACTAATATATTCAGTTCTTACACATATATATTCCATTCTTACGCATATATATTCCGTTCTTACACATATATATTCAGTTCTTACACATATATATTCAGTTCTTACACATATATATTCAGTTCTTATATATATATATTCAATTCTTACACACATATATTCAGTTCTTACACATATATATTCCGTTCTTACGCATATATATTCCGTTCTTACACATATATATTCAGTTCTTACACATATATATTCAGTTCTTACACATATATATTCAGTTCTTACACAGATATATCCAGTTCTTACGCATATATATTCCGTTCTTACACATATATATTCCGTTCTTACGCACATATATTCCGTTCTTACGCATATATATTCAGTTCTTACACATATATATTTAGTTCTTACACATATATATTCAGTTCTTACGCATATATATTCCGTTCTTACGCATATATATTCAGTTCTTACACATATATATTCAGTTCTTACGCATATATATTCAGTTCTTACGCATATATATTCAGTTCTTACACATATATATTCAGTTCTTACACATATATATTCCGTTCTTACGCATATATATTCAGTTCTTACGCATATATATTCAGTTCTTACACATATATATTCAGTTCTTACACATATATTTTCAGTTCTTACTCATATATATTCCGTTCTTACGCATATATATTCCGTTCTTACAGATATATATTCAGTTCTTACACATATATATTCAGTTCTTACACATATATATTCAGTTCTTACACATATATATTCAGTTCTTACACATATATATTCAGTTCTTACCCATATATATTCCGTTCTTACGCATATATATTCCGTTCTTACGCATATATATTCCGTTTTTACGCATATATTCATTTCTTACGCATATATTCAGTTCTTACGCATATATACTCCGTTCTTACACATATATATTCAGTTCTTACACATATATATTCAGTTCTTACACATATATATTGAGTTCTTACACATATATATTCAGTTCTTACACATATATATTCAGTTCTTACACATATATATTCCGTTCTTACACATATATTTTCAGTTCTTTCTCATATATATTCCGTTTTTACGCATATATATTCCGTTCTTACGCATATATATTCAGTTTTCACGCATATATATTCAGTTCTTACACATATATATTCCATTCTTACGCATATATTTTCCGTTTTTACACATATATATTCAGTTTTTACACATATATATTCAGTTCTTACAAATATATATTCAGTTCTTACGCATATATATCCCGTTCTTAAGCATATATATTCAGTTCTTACGCATATATTCAGTTCTTACGCATATATAGTCAGTTCTTACACATATATATTCAGTTCTTACGCATATATATTCAGTTCTTACACATATATATTCCATTCTTACGCATATATATTCAGTTCTTACACATATATATTCAGTTTTTACACATATATATTCAGTTCTTACACATATATATTCCGTTCTTACGCATATATATTCAGTTCTTACACATATATATTCAGTTCTTACACATATATATTCAGTTCTTACACATATATATTTAGTTCTCACACATATATTTTCAGTTCTTACACATATATATTCAGTTCTTACACATATATTTTCAGTTCTTACTCATATATATTCCGTTCTTACACATATATATTCAATTCTTACACATATATATTCAGTTCTTACAAATATATATTCAGTTCTTACCCATATATATTCAGTTCTTACGCATATATATTCCGTTCTTACGCATATATATTCCGTTTTTACGCATATATTCAGTTCGTACGCATATATTCAGTTCTTACGCATATATACTCCGTTCTTACACATATTTATTCAGTTCTTACACATATATATTCAGTCCTTACACATATATATTGAGTTCTTACACATATATATTCAGTTCTTACACATATATATTCAGTTCTTACACATATATATTCAGTTCTTACAAATATATATTCCGTTCTTACGCATATATATTCAGTTCTTACGCATATATTCAGTTCTTACGCATATATATTCAGTTCTTACACATATATATTCTGTTCTTACACATATATATTCAGTTCTTTCACATATATATTCAGTTCTTACACATATATATTCAGTTCTTACACTTATATATTCAGTTCTTACACATATATATTCAGTTCTTACTCATATATATTCAGTTCTTACGCATATATATTCAGTTCTTACGCATTTATATTTCGTTCTTACACATATATATTCAGTTCTTACACATATATATTCAGTTCTTATATATATATATTCAATTCTTACACATATATATTCAGTTCTTACACATATATATTCCATTCTTACGCATATATATTCAGTTCTTAAGCATATATATTCAGTTCTTACACATATATATTCAGTTCTTACACATATATATTCAGTTCTTACACAGATATATTCAGTTCTTATATATATATATTCAATTCTTACACATATATATTCAGTTCTTACACATATATATTCCGTTCTTACGCATATATATTCAGATCTTACACATATATATTCAGTTCTTACACATATATATTCAGTTCTTACACATATATATTCAGTTCTTACACAGATATATTCAGTTCTTACGCATATATATTCCGTTCTTACACATATATATTCCGTTCTTACGCACATATATTCCGTTCTTACGCATATATATTCAGTTCTTACTCATATATATTCCGTTTTTACGCATATATATTCCGTTCTTACACATATATATTCAACTCTTACACATATATATTCAGTTCTTACACATATATATTCCGGTCTGACGCATATATATTCCGTTCTTACGCATATGTATTCCGTTTTAAGCATATATTCAGTTCTTACGCATATATTCAGTTCTTACACATATATACTCCGTTCTTACACATATATATTCAGTTCTTACACATATATATTCAGTACTTACACATATATATTCAGTTCTTACACATATATATTCCGTTCTTACGCATATATATTCAGTTCTTACAAATATATATTCCGTTCTTACGCATATATATTCAGTTCTTACGCATATATTCAGTTCTTACGCATATACATTCAGTTCTTACACATATATATTCAGTTCTTACGCATATATATTCAGTTCTTACACATATATATGCAGTTCTTAAACATATATATTCCGTTCTTACGCATATATATTCAGTTCTTACACATATATATTCAGTTCTTACACATATATATTCAGTTCTTTCACATATATATTCAGTTCTAACACATATATATTCAGTTTTTACACTAATATATTCAGTTCTTACACATATATATTCAGTTCTTACTCATATATATTCAGTTCTTACGCATATATATTCAGTTCTTACACATATATATTCAGTTCTTACACATATATATTCAGTTCTTATATATATTTATTCAATTCTTACACATATATATTCAGTTCTTACACATATATATTCCGTTCTTACGCATATATATTCAGTTCTTACGCATATATATTCAGTTCTTACACATATATATTCAGTTCTTACACATATATATTCAGTTCTTACACAGATATATTCAGTTCTTACGCATATATATTCCGTTCTTACACATATATATTCCGTTCTTACGCATATATATTCAGATCTTACACATATATATTCAGTTCTTACACATATATATTCAGTTCTTACACAGATATTTTCAGTTCTTACGCATATATATTCCGTTCTTACACATATATATTCCGTTCTTACGCACATATATTCCGTTCTTACGCATATATATTCAGTTCTTACTCATATATATTCCGTTTTTACGCATATATATTCCGTTCTTACACATATATATTCAATTCTTACACATATATATTCAGTTCTTACACATATATATTCCGGTCTGACGCATATATATTCCGTTCTTACGCATATGTATTCCGTTTTAAGCATATATTCAGTTCTTACGCATATATTCAGTTCTTACACATATATACTCCGTTCTTACACATATATATTCAGTTCTTACACATATATATTCAGTACTTACACATATATATTCAGTTCTTACACATATATATTCCGTTCTTACGCATATATATTCAGTTCTTACAAATATATATTCCGTTCTTACGCATATATATTCAGTTCTTACGCATATATTCAGTTCTTACGCATATACATTCAGTTCTTACACATATATATTCAGTTCTTACGCATATATATTCAGTTCTTACGCATATATATTCAGTTCTTAAACATATATATTCCGTTCTTACGCATATATATTCAGTTCTTACGCATATATATTCAGTTCTTACACATATATATTCAGTTCTTTCACATATATATTCAGTTCTTACACATATATATTCAGTTTTTACACTAATATATTCAGTTCTTACACATATATATTCAGTTCTTACTCATATATATTCAGTTCTTACGCATATATATTCAGTTCTTACGCATATATATTCAGTTCTTACACATATATATTCAGTTCTTATATATATTTATTCAATTCTTACACATATATATTCAGTTCTTACACATATATATTCCGTTCTTACGCATATATATTCAGTTCTTACGCATATATATTCAGTTCTTACATATATATATTCAGTTCTTACACATATATATTCAGTTCTTACACAGATATATTCAGTTCTTACGCATATATATTCCGTTCTTACACACATATATTCCGTTCTTACGCACATATATTCCGTTCTTACGCATATATATTCAGTTCTTACGCATATATATTCAGTTCTTACACATATATATTCCGTTCTTACGCATATATATTCAGTTCTTACGCATATATATTCAGTTCTTACACATATATATTCAGTTCTTACGCATATATATTCAGTTCTTACGCATATATATTCAGTTCTTACGCATATATATTCAGTTCTTACACATATATATTCCGTTCTTACGCATATATATTCAGTTCTTACGCATAAATATTCAGTTCTTACGCATATATTTTCAGTTCTTACTCATATATATTCCGTTCGTACGCATATATATTCCGTTCTTACGCAAATATATTCAGTTCTTACGCATATATATTCAGTTCTTACGCATATATATTCAGTTCTTACCCATATATATTCCGTTCTTACGCATATATATTCCGTTCTTACGCATATATATTCCGTTTTTACGCATATATTCAGTTCTTACGCATATACATTCAGTTCTTACGCATATATATTCAGTTCTTAGGCATATATATTCAGTTCTTACACATATATATTCAGTTCTTAAACATATATATTCCGTTTATACGCATATATATTCAGTTCTTACACATATATATTCAGTTCTTTCACATATATATTCAGTTCTTACACATATATATTCAGTTTTTACACTAATATATTCAGTTCTTACACATATATATTCAGTTCTTACTCATATATATTCAGTTCTTACGCATATATATTCAGTTCTTACACATATATATTCAGTTCTTACACATATATATTCAGTCTTATACATATATATTCAATTCTTACACATATATATTCAGTTCTTACACATATATATTCCGTTCTTACGCATATATATTCAGTTCTTACACATATATATTCAGTTCTTACACAGATATATTCAGTTCTTACGCATATATATTCCGTTCTTACACACATATATTCCGTTCTTACGCACATATATTCCGTTCTTACGCATATATATTCAGTTCTTACGCATATATATTTAGTTCTTACGCATATATATTCAGTTCTTACGCATATATATTCCGTTCTTACGCATATATATTCAGTTCTTACGCATATATATTCAGTTCTTACACATATATATTCAGTTCTTACGCATATATATTCCGTTCTTACGCATATATATTCAGTTCTTACGCATATATATTCCGTTCTTACGCATATATATTCCGTTCTTACGCATATATATTCAGTTCTTACGCATATATTTTCAGTTCTTACTCATATATATTCCGTTCTTACGCATATATATTCCGTTCTTACGCATATATATTCAGTTCTTACGCATATATATTCAGTTCTTACACATATATATACAGTTCTTACATATATATTCAGTTCTTACACATATATATTCAGTTCTTACCCATATATATTCCGTTCTTACGCATATATATTCCGTTCTTACGCATATATATTCCGTTTTTACGCATATATTCAGTTCTTACGCATATATACTCCGTTCTTACACATATATATTCAGTTCTTACACATATATATTCAGTTCTTACACATATATATTGAGTTCTTACACATATATATTCAGTTCTTACACATATATATTCAGTTCTTACATTATTAGCATTTAGTTATTGGATATTATGTTTGATACTATTTTCCAGTACTATTATTATGTTGCTGATATGGTGTCGAGGACTTCGCGATTACAATTATGACTGATTATAATTATATGATAACTATGATGGCGATGATGGCAATGATGACCATAATAATGTGTGATGTTTGTATATAATGATCATTGCGGAATATGCGATGACAGTGGTATTGATAATAACTGCTGTTTTTTTTTATTACTCATTTACATATTTTGTTTGCGTTTATTTCAAAAGTGTGTGTCAAATGTCCGTAATCTCGTAAACATGTTCAAAACGTTTGACCAAATTAAAATGCATTGTTCTAAGCATTGCTAAATACCTCTGATGTATGCCTCAATTGTTACTTGCGCATCTGGTATATTTTTGGTTCACGACGATCTATGATCATCTATTATTAGCCAAAATTCAGTATTTTCTCGAGATTCTCGTAACAGGCAAAGTAAATGATTGTAGTTCTTTCCCATTCATTGTTACTATTTTTGGTTCACGGCGTGACAAAGAGCAGTATTTGCTCGTGATTCTCGTAACAGGCAGAAGGAATGATTATATTGACAAAGCTTGATTAAACTTCCAGCTAAAAAGAAGCAGTCTGTCCATCGTTAATATAAACGCACTTGCAGTTAACGGAAGTTTTTTTTGTTTGTTTGTTTTGGCTGGTAGTTTTATCAGGTGGTATGTAAATATGTTATGTTTAACCAAACCTCCACACAGGAATAGTTATATCCTTCTTGAGTGGTGGTTTGAGCATGTATGATATTCTATTGTTTAGTAAATGCTCGGATTATCCCTAAATATTTTGCAAATCCGAATGTAGGGTTGTTAGCATGTATTACACAATTTGCAAAACTGATACAGTAACTGCAATATTTTTCCTATTATTTCTTCTTTCTTTATATGTTCCATTTTTCTGTATTGTCTCGAGGTTATCATTTTTAGAACATTGCGATTTCAGAAGGTTCCAGATGTCATTCGCCAGTTGTACATCGTTTCTATTAAAACCAAATGGGTAGTGATTTAAGTAGCTGGCGAGTGACAATTGGAACATTTTATATAAAAACGCATGGTGTTATACAAAAACTATGTTATTGCTTTAAACCTTTTAGCTTTATTTTTCAATTTATCATGAAATTGCTTGCATACTGGTCATCCGTTTGTAAGGCAGTTATCGTTCGTGCCTCCGACAGTATTATTAACATACAATTCTCGTTAGTTATGACATTATTATTTATTATGTCGAACGATGTTGAGCAAAATCCGGGACCCAATTCGCAATCTGTCAGCCCTAGTCTTTCCATTCTACACTTAAACATCAGAAGTATTCGCAATAAAATAGATTACATTAAGGACAATTTAACTGATTTTGATATACTATGTTTTACCGAGACACATTTATTTGATAACGTTTTAATGGACTCCTTGCAAATTGATGGTTTTTCAACTATGTATAGAAAAGACAAAACAGCACATTCTGGTGGTATACTTGTTTATATATCGGAAAACATATATTCGCGACGAATAACTGAACTTGAAAATGCAATACAGGATACACTTTGGATAGAAATAAAAGACCGAGAACAATCGTTTATTTTATGTACAGTTTATAGACAACCAAAGGCGCCTATTAGTTTTTGGGAAGATTTAAATATCTGCATTGAAAAATCTCTTGATACTTGCAACAACATTGTTATGGTTGGAGATATTAACGAAGACCAGTTAAATCCAGCTAACCACTATCTGAAAGATATAATACTCATTAATAATCTGAAAAATGTTATAGATGAACCAACGCGCGTTTCTGATCGGTCATCGACCTTATTAGACCCTATTGTTATACCGATTGACTTTAAATTTATAAACTCTGGTATAATAAAAACACCTAGTGAAATCAGTGATCACTATAGTACATATATATTTATTCCATTATCATATGAAAAAAAATGCACATATAAAAGACGTGTGTGGCTCTATAAAAAGGCTGATTTTGCCAAACTTAACGCTCTTATAACATCTTATGACTGGAGCATCCTAATACATGGATCTGTTCATGAAGCGTGTAAGACTTTTACAAATACATTTATAGAGCTCGTTAAATTATGTATTCCGTCAAAACTGGTTACTATTAGGCCTAATGATAAACCGTGGTATGACTCGGAATTAAGGCGCGTTTCAAGACAACGCGATCGTCAAAAACAGAAGGCTGTCCGTACTAATACACCTGAGAACTGGAATTTATATAAATCACTGAGAAACAAAGTTAATAATTTAAAAAAACATGCAAGAGAGAACTTCTTTAGTAATCTTGAAGATATAATATATGAAGCAAATGTAGGTGATCAGCGTAAATATTGGAAATTATTGAAACATTACATGAAGACGAATAAAAACTCCGAAGTTGTACCACCTCTGGCATCTATATTATATAATGGAGACATTGTATATTTATTCAGAGATAAAGAAAAGGCAGATTGTTTAAATGATTATTTTGCTTCCATTTCCTCTGTTGATGAAACAAATGCTCAATTACCGCAGTTTAATTTGTTAACTAATTCAAAACTAGATGAGATTGTAATTCAAGAATCAGAAATAATTGATATCATTAATATTTTGGTAGTAAACAAAGCTAGTGGAGAGGATGAAATAAGTCAAAGAATGCTTAAGGAAACCGTTTTTACTATATCAAAACCATTGTCTATACTGTTTAACCGTTCTTTAAATGAAGGCGTATATCCCGATTTATGGAAAACTGCAACTGTTATACCATTGTTCAAAGCAGGCGATTCAAATTCGCCCAGTAATTACAGACCAATTTCATTACTTAGTTGTGTAGGAAAGATTATGGATCGAATAATTTTTAAACATGTTTTTAATTTTTTAATTTTCAATGATTTACTTTTTGCTAATCAATTCGGATTTCGACCAGGTCATTCTACAGTTTATCAACTCCTAGATATTTACCATCATATTTGTCAAACAATCGATGCGAAACAGCTTATGTGTATAGTCTTTGCCGATATTTCCAAAGCATTTGATCGCGTTTGGAGAAAAGCACTACTATTTAAACTTAAACAAAATGGTATAGATGGCAAACTGTTGCTATGGATCGCAGATTATCTTTCTAATCGATCGCAAAGAGTTCTTACAAATACTGCTAAATCAGATTCTAAATTAACTTTAGCCGGTGTGCCCCAAGGTTCTGTTCTTGGGCCTCTTTTCTTTTTAATATATATAAATGACATTGCTGATAATATGCTAAGCATAACTAGACTATTTGCTGACGACAGCTCGCTTTCAGTTTCGACATCAAATATAGATGATATGGAAGGTATTTTAAATCATGATTTACACATAATGTCAGAATGGGCTAAAACATGGTTAGTTACGTTTAATCCAAACAAAACTGAAGTATTATTCATATCAGCATCGAAAAATGTTCGAAAACCAAATTTATTTTTCAATAATGTGCAGTTAGAATTTGTAGAACATCACAAACATTTGGGATTAACTTTAAGTAATGATGGTAAATGGCATGAACACATTAACAATATTTTATCTTCAGCATCAAAGGTTTTAGGTTTGATGAGATTCCTTAAATATAAAATTGGACGGAAAACAATAAACCAAATATATATTTCATATATGCGACCGATATTAGAGTCTGGGATGGCTGCACAGTTTATGAAAAAAATTCTTTAGAAAAATTACAATATGAAGCTGCAAGAATTGTTACAGGATTAACTAGGTCCGTTTCAATTAATAAGTTAATTGCTGAAATTGGTTGGCTCTCATTAGCAGACAGACGTGTTTTTCAAAAACTTATCACGGTATATAAAGCAAAAAACAGTATGTTACCAAATTCAATAGCTCAATTATTTCCGCCCTTCGTCAGAGATGTAAACGATTATAATTTAAGAAACATGAATGACTATGTCACTCCAATAAGGAGAACGGAGTTATTTTCAAAATCAATCATACCATCATCGCTAAGCCTTTGGAATGATTTACCCATACATATTAAGGAATCATTATCATTAAACACATTTAAACGCTCTCTTCTTAGGACGTTCCAATGCCCCACTGTTCCAAAATACTACTTATGTGGCTCAAGATATCTTTCAATCATTCATGCTCGCTTAAGAAATGCATGTAGCGATCTAAATCATGACTTGTATTTAAATCATTTGCGCTTATCATCAAGTTGTGACTGTGGAGATCAAAGAGAGGACGTCGAACACTACTTATTTAAGTGTTGTCGATATAATGAACAAAGGCGTACGCTCTTTATTTCGATACGACCGTTCCATCCGTTAAGTGTTGATAAGTTGTGTTCTGGTAATACAGAGCTGAACGATAGAGATAATGAGCCTGTGTTTATAGCAGTTCAAAAATATATTAAAGATACCAAGCGTTTTCGATGAAACTCACTTTGTTCACATTTGATCCCTTACGAGACGTCTTTAACTGTCTGTCCTTTTCCTCCTCTTCCTTTCTCTTTACACATATCTGTTAACTTCAGTAATGCATTTCCTATACTTTTCGTTTAAAATGTTTTATGATTGTAAAACTGCCATACTATTTATTTTGTAAACAAACTGTATAGGGACGGGCCGTAACTAATGTTGTAGAACTTGTGGCCCAACCCTTTTGCAAACTAATGTAAATGTTGCAATAAAATATGTTTAAACCAGTTCTTACACATATATATTCAGTTCTTACGTATATATATCCCGTTCTTACACATATATTTTCAGTTCTTTCTCATATATATTCCGTTCTTACGCATATATATTCCGTTCTTACACATATATATTCAGTTCTTACGCATATATATTCAGTTCTTACACATATATATTCAGTTCTTACGCATATATATTCAGTTCTTACACATATATATTCCATTCTTACGCATATATTTTCCGTTTTTACACATATATATTCAGTTCTTACACATATATATTCAGTTCTTACACATATATATTCAGTTCTTACGCATATATACCCCGTTCTTACGCATATATATTCAGTTCTTACGCATATATTCAGTTCTTACGCATATATAGTCAGTTCTTACACATATATATTCAGTTCTTACGCATATATATTCAGTTCTTACACATATATATTCCATTCTTAAGCATATATTTTCCGTTTTTACACATATATATTCAGTTCTTACACATATATATTCCGTTCTTACGCATATATATTCAGTTCTTACACATATATATTCAGTTCTTACACATATATATTCAGTTCTTACACATATATATTTAGTTCTTACACATATATATTCAGTTCTTACACATATATATTACGTTCTTACGCATATATATTCCGTTTTTACGCATATATTCAGTTCGTACGCATATATTCAGTTCTTACGCATATATACTCCGTTCTTACACATATTTATTCAGTTCTTACACATATATATTCAGTCCTTACACATATATATTGAGTTCTTACACATATATATTCAGTTCTTACACATATATATTCAGTTCTTACACATATATATTCAGTTCTTACAAATATATATTCCGTTCTTACGCATATATATTCAGTTCTTACCCATATATTCAGTTCTTACGCATATATGTTGTTATGATTGTTAATATGACTATTGTTATAATTATTGCAGCAAACCTGTATCAAGACACAACGTTAATCGCTTCTCAAGTGAGCCCAGAACTTGCATGTACAAGCCATGACAAGCCAACAATGCGTTCCGCCGTAAGTTTTTCATATGTATACGTACTTTCAACGGATATGCACACGTCAGATATGAAACGGGCACTCTATGGCACGCAGAATGATACTTGTTGACATTTCATGGCCAAGGGACGTAATCCGTGTACGGGGAAATAGCAGAAACAAAGATAACTTAGATTTTTCCGCGATCTGATAGCCCATATGATTATTATTCATAATAGTAATACGTATAGAATATGTACAATATTATCTGGAGTGTTGTTATGATTGTCAATATGACTATTGTTATAATTATTGCAGCAAACCTGTATCAAGACACAACGTTAATCGCTTCTCAAGTGAGCCCAGAAGTTGCATGTACAAGCCATGACAAGCCAACAATGCGTTCCGCCGTAAGTTTTTCATACGTATACGTACTTTCAACAGATATGCACACGTCAGAAATGAAACGGGCACTCTATGGCACGCAGAATGATACTTGTTGACATTTCATTGCCAAGGGACGTAATCCGTGGACGGGGAAAGAGCAGAAACAGAGATAACTTAGATTTTTCCGCGATCTGATAGCCCATATGATTATTATTCATAATAGTAATACGTATAGAATATGTACAATATTATCTGGCGTGTTGTTATGATTGTTAATATGACTATTGTTATAATTATTGCAGCAAACCTGTATCAAGACACAACGTTAATCGCTTATCAAGTGAACCCAGAAGTTGCATGTACAAGCCATGACAAGCCAACAATGCGTTCCACCGTAAGTTTTTCATATGTATACGTACTTTCAACAGATATGCACACGTCAGAAATGAAACGGGCACTCTATGGCACGCAGAATGATCCTTGTTGACATTTCATTGCCAAGGTACGTAATCCGTGTACGGGGAAATAGCAGAAACAGAGATAACTTAGATTTTTACGCGATCTGATAGTCCATATGATTATTATTCATAATAGTAATACGTATAGAATATGTACAATATTATCTGGCGTGTTGTTATGATTGTTAATATGACTATTGTTATAATTATTGCAGCAAACCTGTATCAAGACACAACGTTAATCGCTTCTCAAGTGAGCCCAGAAGTTGCATGTACAAGCCATGACAAGCCAACAATGCGTTCCGCCGTAAGTTTTTCATATGTATACGTACTTTCAACGGATATGCACACGTCAGAAATTAAACGGGCACTCTATGGCACGCAGAATGATACTTGTTGACTTTTCATGGCCAAGGGACGTTATCCGTGTAAGGGGAAATAGCAGAAACAGAGATAACTTAGATTTTTACGCGATCTGATAGTCCATATGATTATTATTCATAATAGTAATACGTATAGAATATGTACAATATTATCTGGCGTGTTGTTATGATTGTTAATATGACTATTGTTATAATTATTGCAGCAAACCTGTATCAAGACACAACGTTAATCGCTTCTCAAGTGAGCCCAGAAGTTGCATGTACAAGCCATGACAAGCCAACAATGCGTTCCGCCGTAAGTTTTTCATATGTATACGTACTTTCAACGGATATGCACACGTCAGAAATTAAACGGGCACTCTATGGCACGCAGAATGATACTTGTTGACTTTTCATGGCCAAGGGACGTTATCCGTGTAAGGGGAAATAGCAGAAACAGAGATAACTTAGATTTTTCCGCGATCTGATAGCCCATATGATTATTATTCATAATAGTAATACGTATAGAATATGTACAATATTATCTGGCGTGTTGTTATGATTGTTAATATGACTATTGTTATAATTATTGCAGCAAACCTGTATCAAGACACAACGTTAATCGCTTCTCAAGTGTGCCAAGAAGTTGCATGTACAAGCCATGACAAGCCAACAATGCGTTCCGCCGTAAGTTTTTCATATGTATACGTACTTTCAACGGATATGCACACGTCAGATATGAAACGGGCACTCTATGGCACGCAGAATGATACTTGTTGACATTTCATGGCCAAGGGACGTAATCCGTGTACGAGGAAATAGCAGAAACAAAGATAACTTAGATTTTTCCGCGATCTGATAGCCCATATGATTATTATTCATAATAGTAATACGTATAGAATATGTACAATATTATCTGGAGTGTTGTTATGATTGTCAATATGACTATTGTTATAATTATTGCAGCAAACCTGTATCAAGACACAACGTTAATCGCTTCTCAAGTGAGCCCAGAAGTTGCATGTACAAGCCATGACAAGCCAACAATGCGTTCCGCCGTAAGTTTTTCATACGTATACGTACTTTCAACAGATATGCACACGTCAGAAATGAAACGGGCACTCTATGGCACGCAGAATGATACTTGTTGACATTTCATTGCCAAGGGACGTAATCCGTGGACGGGGAAAGAGCAGAAACAGAGATAACTTAGATTTTTCCGCGATCTGATAGCCCATATGATTATTATTCATAATAGTAATACGTATAGAATATGTACAATATTATCTGGCGTGTTGTTATGATTGTTAATATGACTATTGTTATAATTATTGCAGCAAACCTGTATCAAGACACAACGTTAATCGCTTATCAAGTGAACCCAGAAGTTGCATGTACAAGCCATGACAAGCCAACAATGCGTTCCACCGTAAGTTTTTCATATGTATACGTACTTTCAACAGATATGCACACGTCAGAAATGAAACGGGCACTCTATGGCACGCAGAATGATCCTTGTTGACATTTCATTGCCAAGGTACGTAATCCGTGTACGGGGAAATAGCAGAAACAGAGATAACTTAGATTTTTACGCGATCTGATAGTCCATATGATTATTATTCATAATAGTAATACGTATAGAATATGTACAATATTATCTGGCGTGTTGTTATGATTGTTAATATGACTATTGTTATAATTATTGCAGCAAACCTGTATCAAGACACAACGTTAATCGCTTCTCAAGTGAGCCCAGAAGTTGCATGTACAAGCCATGACAAGCCAACAATGCGTTCCGCCGTAAGTTTTTCATATGTATACGTACTTTCAACGGATATGCACACGTCAGAAATTAAACGGGCACTCTATGGCACGCAGAATGATACTTGTTGACTTTTCATGGCCAAGGGACGTTATCCGTGTAAGGGGAAATAGCAGAAACAGAGATAACTTAGATTTTTACGCGATCTGATAGTCCATATGATTATTATTCATAATAGTAATACGTATAGAATATGTACAATATTATCTGGCGTGTTGTTATGATTGTTAATATGACTATTGTTATAATTATTGCAGCAAACCTGTATCAAGACACAACGTTAATCGCTTCTCAAGTGAGCCCAGAAGTTGCATGTACAAGCCATGACAAGCCAACAATGCGTTCCGCCGTAAGTTTTTCATATGTATACGTACTTTCAACGGATATGCACACGTCAGAAATTAAACGGGCACTCTATGGCACGCAGAATGATACTTGTTGACTTTTCATGGCCAAGGGACGTTATCCGTGTAAGGGGAAATAGCAGAAACAGAGATAACTTAGATTTTTCCGCGATCTGATAGCCCATATGATTATTATTCATAATAGTAATACGTATAGAATATGTACAATATTATCTGGCGTGTTGTTATGATTGTTAATATGACTATTGTTATAATTATTGCAGCAAACCTGTATCAAGACACAACGTTAATCGCTTCTCAAGTGTGCCAAGAAGTTGCATGTACAAGCCATGACAAGCCAACAATGCGTTCCGCCGTAAGTTTTTCATATGTATACGTACTTTCAACGGATATGCACACGTCAGATATGAAACGGGCACTCTATGGCACGCAGAATGATACTTGTTGACATTTCATGGCCAAGGGACGTAATCCGTGTACGAGGAAATAGCAGAAACAAAGATAACTTAGATTTTTCCGCGATCTGATAGCCCATATGATTATTATTCATAATAGTAATACGTATAGAATATGTACAATATTATCTGGAGTGTTGTTATGATTGTCAATATGACTATTGTTATAATTATTGCAGCAAACCTGTATCAAGACACAACGTTAATCGCTTCTCAAGTGAGCCCAGAAGTTGCATGTACAAGCCATGACAAGCCAACAATGCGTTCCGCCGTAAGTTTTTCATACGTATACGTACTTTCAACAGATATGCACACGTCAGAAATGAAACGGGCACTCTATGGCACGCAGAATGATACTTGTTGACATTTCATTGCCAAGGGACGTAATCCGTGGACGGGGAAAGAGCAGAAACAGAGATAACTTAGATTTTTCCGCGATCTGATAGCCCATATGATTATTATTCATAATAGTAATACGTATAGAATATGTACAATATTATCTGGCGTGTTGTTATGATTGTTAATATGACTATTGTTATAATTATTGCAGCAAACCTGTATCAAGACACAACGTTAATCGCTTATCAAGTGAACCCAGAAGTTGCATGTACAAGCCATGACAAGCCAACAATGCGTTCCACCGTAAGTTTTTCATATGTATACGTACTTTCAACAGATATGCACACGTCAGAAATGAAACGGGCACTCTATGGCACGCAGAATGATCCTTGTTGACATTTCATTGCCAAGGTACGTAATCCGTGTACGGGGAAATAGCAGAAACAGAGATAACTTAGATTTTTACGCGATCTGATAGTCCATATGATTATTATTCATAATAGTAATACGTATAGAATATGTACAATATTATCTGGCGTGTTGTTATGATTGTTAATATGACTATTGTTATAATTATTGCAGCAAACCTGTATCAAGACACAACGTTAATCGCTTCTCAAGTGAGCCCAGAAGTTGCATGTACAAGCCATGACAAGCCAACAATGCGTTCCGCCGTAAGTTTTTCATATGTATACGTACTTTCAACGGATATGCACACGTCAGAAATTAAACGGGCACTCTATGGCACGCAGAATGATACTTGTTGACTTTTCATGGCCAAGGGACGTTATCCGTGTAAGGGGAAATAGCAGAAACAGAGATAACTTAGATTTTTACGCGATCTGATAGTCCATATGATTATTATTCATAATAGTAATACGTATAGAATATGTACAATATTATCTGGCGTGTTGTTATGATTGTTAATATGACTATTGTTATAATTATTGCAGCAAACCTGTATCAAGACACAACGTTAATCGCTTCTCAAGTGAGCCCAGAAGTTGCATGTACAAGCCATGACAAGCCAACAATGCGTTCCGCCGTAAGTTTTTCATATGTATACGTACTTTCAACGGATATGCACACGTCAGAAATTAAACGGGCACTCTATGGCACGCAGAATGATACTTGTTGACTTTTCATGGCCAAGGGACGTTATCCGTGTAAGGGGAAATAGCAGAAACAGAGATAACTTAGATTTTTCCGCGATCTGATAGCCCATATGATTATTATTCATAATAGTAATACGTATAGAATATGTACAATATTATCTGGCGTGTTGTTATGATTGTTAATATGACTATTGTTATAATTATTGCAGCAAACCTGTATCAAGACACAACGTTAATCGCTTCTCAAGTGTGCCAAGAAGTTGCATGTACAAGCCATGACAAGCCAACAATGCGTTCCGCCGTAAGTTTTTCATATGTATACGTACTTTCAACGGATATGCACACGTCAGATATGAAACGGGCACTCTATGGCACGCAGAATGATACTTGTTGACATTTCCTGGCCAAGGGACGTAATCCGTGTACGGGGAAATAGCAGAAACAAAGATAACTTAGATTTTTCCGCGATCTGATAGCCCATATGATTATTATTCATAATAGTAATACGTATAGAATATGTACAATATTATCTGGAGTGTTGTTATGATTGTTAATATGACTATTGTTATAATTATTGCAGCAAACCTGTATCAAGACACAACGTTAATCGCTTCTCAAGTGAGCCCAGAAGTTGCATGTACAAGCCATGACAAGCCAACAATGCGTTCCGCCGTAAGTTTTTCATACGTATACGTACTTTCAACAGATATGCACACGTCAGAAATGAAACGGGCACTCTATGGCACGCAGAATGATACTTGTTGACATTTCATTGCCAAGGGACGTAATCCGTGTACGGGGAAATAGCAGAAACAGAGATAACTTAGATTTTTCCGCGATCTGATAGCCCATGATGATTATTTATTCATAATAGGTAATACGTATAGAATATGTACAATATTAGTTACTGAGCGTGTTGTGTTTGTATGATTGTTAATATGACTATTGTTATTAATTATTGCAAGCAAACCTGTATCAGACACAACGTGTTAATCGCCTTTCATGTGGCCCAGAAGTTGCTTGGAAGTAGCAAGAAGCATGACAAGTCCAACAATGCGTTCCACCCGTAAGTTTTTCATATGTATACGTACTTTCAACGGATATGCACACGTCAGATATGAAACGGGCACTCTATGGCACGCAGAATGATACTTGTTGACATTTCATGGCCAAGGGACGTAATCCGTGTACGGGGAAATAGCAGAAACAAAGATAACTTAGATTTTTCCGCGATCTGATAGCCCATATGATTATTATTCATAATAGTAATACGTATAGAATATGTACAATATTATCTAGAGTATTGTTATGATTGTTAATATGACTATTGTTATAATTATTGCAGCAAACCTGTATCAAGACACAACGTTAATCGCTTATCAAGTGAGCCCAGAAGTTGCATGTACAAGCCATGACAAGCCAACAATGCGTTCCGCCGTAAGTTTTTCATATGTATACGTACTTTCAACGGATATGCACACGTCAGAAATTAAACGGGCACTCTATGGCACGCAGAATGATACTTGTTGACTTTTCATGGCCAAGGGACGTTATCCGTGTAAGGGGAAATAGCAGAAACAGAGATAACTTAGATTTTTCCGCGATCTGATAGCCCATATGATTATTATTCATAATAGTAATACGTATAGAATATGTACAATATTATCTGGCGTGTTGTTATGATTGTTAATATGACTATTGTTATAATTATTGCAGCAAACCTGTATCAAGACACAACGTTAATCGCTTCTCAAGTGTGCCAAGAAGTTGCATGTACAATTTGGTGAGTATGTATGATTTAATTAAAACAATAAATGAATTTTTATAAAGATTTATTATTCAAAAGGTCCAGTTCCGTGACTGACGTACGTTGCTTTAGTTCGATGTTTGTATGTTTGATTTCAGATTTTACTTTTTAAAAAAAGGGTTGATGTTGGTTGTTTTTGTTCCAACCTCTGTTTTGCAACCTCTGTTCACAGCCTCCTCAGTGGGAAAATAAACAATACAGCCATAACTTGTGAGGAAGTGCCTCCACCCACACACTCCCTCTCTCTCTTCATTGGCAATACACATTCTTGTTTAGGTAATAATCATTCCACTTGCACTTGCATGCGCAAAAGTAGCGTTGATGCTTACTATCCCAGGTTAATTCCATCCTCTAAATCAAATACGGAGAACATAACAACCTATGTTTAGATACATATCCTAAGCAGGTGATATTGTAACAACTGCACCAATACTAACAAATAGTTGCCATGGTAAGTAGTTAGTACAGTGATCTGGGTATCACTCTAAAGATATTTCTTCGTCGACGCCGTGTGGTTCCCGGGCAAGAATATGACCACTGCATATCCAGGCAGAGGGGTAAAATTTCCCCGAATGCATGTTAATTTTGTCATTTGTGTTCATTATTTTCATCATGAAACCTGTATTGTTTCAGGTGCTACTTCAGTGGTGGCAGTGATCGTGGCTCCAGCGAAAAACGGAGTGTTTACTAGAGAATTTGCAGCAACTCTGCAGTTCTGCAGGTAAGAAGGTTCTAGGCACATTATACAAATTTTTATCAAGATGTTAATGAAGAGTGAGCGGGGTCGAAGTATCATTCCTGTTGGCGCCATATAACATGTTTGTGTTGGTGCGCCGTAAAATCCCAATTTAAATCATTTCATCTTCGGTAACACAAAAATAGTTCGTGCAAATGCCTGTACTACTATTTTTACATTTCATATACAGAATTCTTCATTGTGTTGTATATGGGTGGGGTAATTCAGGTGTAAAAATCCTTAAAATATGCATAAATTGTAATTAAAAAGTATTAAAATAGACAACTGTTTAATTCATGTATTTATGTGTAATATATAATCCAAATGTGTAATCATAATAAGTATTGCCATGACGCATACACCTAAAAAACAAACAAAAAAAACAACGTTAAACCGCACATTTCCTTTATCTAGAATCCTTTGGAATATGTGTCGTCTGTGCAATATATGTATATATCAGAAAATGTTAATACTATTTATGTTGCAGTTAATTTGAGGAAGGCTTATACTTCCAGTTTGGCATGTGTCTCAATTTATAGACTTAATGAACACATAATTATGTGCAATGCCATGAGCATTGCTTAGTACTTAATTTCATCAATATATCATAACAATCCCTTATTCATGTTATAATATTATTTAAATCATGTAGAAAGGTTGTAAATTACCGATTCTTACAAGTTTACACATACACTGTAAAAAATATTAATTAAACTAAATGCATAAAAATGTATCAATAGTGGGTGGGGTATATTGACTTCTAATTTGAAGCAAAATAAAGATTTTAAACTGAAATCAGTGCTAAAAAATAGCTTATTTACGCTTTATGCAACTCAATGAATTGTAAACTTAAGTGCATCTTTAAAAAGTACATCAATAATTATTCAAACAAGCATGACATTCAAAAATGAACACCAAAAACATATGAAAGCGCTACAATGATAACCTATTAATGTATTCGATTTTTTTTTATATAAGCTACCTGTTCCAGATTGCTATCATGGAAAAATGTAATCTATATACATTGCTCTTTTCAAAAAGTGATGGTAGAATTAATTTTGTCCCTTGAGTTCGTAACAATATCGAACATTTTGGGGCCTGGCGCAAGGCCTAAATGTCATTGTTTGAATAGACGCTGACAGTTTTAACGTCATGACGTTATCCAAAATGGCCGCCAATGACGTCATTTAAGAAATCTTGTAATCGCTATATCTCCTGCATTTATTATTGGATTTTGATGCAACTTTCACAGCCTGCAGAGAATTAGATTGAGTTGTGGATGAATGTCAAAAATGGTCATGACGTCATCAAAGATGGACGCCAGTGACGTCATGATAAAACTCTTGTAAGCGCTAGATCTCAAACATTTACAGTTGCATTTGAATGAAACTTTCACAGCTTGTAGAGTTCAGGGTTTAGTTGTGCAAAAAGATCAAAACGTGTCTCTTTGTTATAACATCTTGACGTCAGTGACGTTACAATGTTATTAAAAATCCTTTTTCTTTACTGATTGCATTTTTTAAGTTGTTTTACTGTAAAATCAATCATTGCCATTGTTTCAGTCAACGTTAGTCGTTTAAATGTTATGACGTCATCCAAAATGGCCGCCAATGACGTCATTATAGAAATATTGTAATCGCTATATCTCCTTCATTTATGATCGGATCTTGATAAAACGTTCACAGGAACTCTACATTCAATGTCTAGTTGTCCAATAACGTCGAAGTTTGTTATGTTGTCATCAAATATGGCCACCAGTGAAGTCATAAAGGAAATCTTGTGAAGACTATATCTCTATTTATGATCGGATTTGAACAAAACTTTCACGGACTGTAGAGTACCGGATCTGGTTGTGCACAAACGTCATACAGTTCCCGACGTCATGACGTCAGTGACGTCAACATATTCAGAATATCGATTTGTTTACCGATCGCATTTTCGAAGTTATTTACTCTGACAGTTGTGACGTCATGTCGCCATTAAAAACAGGAAAGCCTGTTTGATCAGGTTCTGATCAAAATCTAGTTTTTCATTGAATCTTTTCCAAACTTTACAAGATTGTTATCTGATTTTGAAAACCAGCCAGATCAGACCAGTAACAAGGGATTTATGGCCCTTGATTTTCTGGAATATGCTTTCATTTGTCTCATTAACACAATAGGGCCTTCATTTTTCCATCTTTACCAAACTTTACAAGACTACTAATATTAATGAAAGCTCAAACAAGTTAAAAAAACAGCCAAATTGGATAAGTAACATCAGAGTTATGGCCCTTGATTTAGTTAAAAATGCTGTATTTTACATGATAACGCCTTCATTTTTCATCCGATCTTTACCAAACTTTACCAGTTTGTTAATATCAATGGAAGCTTGAACGGATTCGAAAACTAGCCAGCTCTGACTAGTATCAACATATTTAGTTAATAATGCTGTATTTTGCCTCGTACAGATGATAAAGGCCTTCATTTGACCGCATTTCATCGAAAATTTGCAGGGATGATAATTACCAGAGTATGAGAGTAGAGCTTTGGAAACGGCCGAACACGACACATACAAAATATTGCAGTCTCAGTTTGATTGAGACTGTTCATGAATGGTAGTGAAATATGCTAGGTACCGCATATCGTCACCGTGTTCCGGTTGAATGATTTTGGTGAAGTTATGTCCCTCAACAGGTTTTAATACACAAACCTTGTTCCGACTGAATGATTTTTGGTGGAGTTATGGCACTTTAAAGGTTTTTATATACATACTTTGTCCAGACTAGTCTCTTCTGAACTCCTGGCTGGATTTCAATGAATCTTGGCGGGGATGAGGAGTACCAAGCCAAGCTGTGCATATCATTGCAGTGTTGCAGTGTTCTGCTTGAACGATGTTTGGCGAAGTTATGTCCCTTTCAAGGTTTTAATAAATAAACATACTCCGGACTAGTTTTCCTGATCCCCTGGCCAAATTTCAATGAAACGTTGCTTGGATGATCGGTACTAATCCTAGTTTTCCAAACCATGCAGTGTTCTGCTTGAAAGATATTTGGCGGAGTTGTGGCCCTTTCAAGGTTTTAATAAACAAACTTACTCCGAACTAGTTCTTCTGAACCCTTGGCCAGATGTCATTGAAACTTTGCAGGGATGATCCGTACTAAGCCTAGCTGTGCATATCATTGCAGTGTTCTGCTTGAAAGATTTTTGGCAGAGTTATGGCCGTTTCAAAGTTTTAATAAACTTACTCCAGATCAGTTCTCCTGAACCCCTGGACCAAAGTTCTGCTGAACCCCGAATAAGAGCTGTTTTAGCCCGTACAGTGTCCACAAGCCTGCTTGGGCCTCTTGTTTGTTTAAATCATTTGATTTCTTATGAGTCGCATGAATTACAACATATGAATCTTAAAGATTACGTCAATAAATGAGTGCGATATCGAAAAAGTACATGTATTATTTGAACAACTCTCGTATATATGTAATTAAAAATTAATCCTTGTTTTTAGCTCTACTGGCCCTGCAGATGTTTTGGGCTGGCAAGTTGTCCGTCGTCCGTACGTCCGTCGTTCACTTCTGTCTTGTTAAGAGGATAGGGCCTTCATTTTTCATCCGATCTTTATCAAATTTAAACAGGTTGTTAATATCAATAAAAGCTCGGACAAGTTCGAAAACCAGCCAGATCGGACCAGTAACAGCAGAGTTGTGGCCCTTGATTTAGTTAAAAATGCTATAGTTTGCCTCGTTAAGACGATAGGGCTTTCATAGGTCATCCTATCTTTACCAAAGTTTACCACATTGTTAATATCAATGAAAGCTCGGACAAGATGGAAAACCAGCCATATCGGACTGGTAACAGCGGAGTTATGGCCCTTGATTTAGTTAAAATTGCTATATTTTGCCTCGTTAAGACGATAGGGGCTACATTGTTCATCCGATCTTTACCAAACTTTATCAGATTGTTAATGTCATTGCAAGCTCGAACAAGTTCGAACAACAGCCAAATTGGACCAGTATCAGCGGAGTTGTGGCCCTTGATTTAGTTAAAAATGCTATATTTTGCCTTAAGACGATGGGGGCTTCATTGTTCATCCTATCTTTACCAAACATTACCACATTGTTAATATCGATGAAAGCTCGAACAAGTTCGAAAACCAGCCATATCGGACTAGTAACAGCGGAGTTTTGGCCCTTGATTTAGTTAAAAATGCTATATTTTGCCTCGTTAAGAAGACAGGGGCTTCGTTTTTCATTCGATCTTTACCAAACTTTATCAGATTGTTAATATCAATGAAAGCTTGGACAATTTCGAAAACCATTCATATCAGACCAGTAACAGCGGAGTTATGACCCTTGATTTAGTTCAAAATGCTATATTTTGCCTCGTTAAGACGATAGGGCCTTCATGTTTCATCCTATCTTTACCAAGCTTTACAACATTGTTAATATAAATGAAAGCTCGGACAAGATGGAAAACCAGCCATATCGGACTTGTAACAGCGGAGTTATGGCCCTTGATTTTTTAATTAAAAATGCTATATTTTGCCTCGTTAAGACGATAGGGGCTTCTTTGTTCATCCGATCTTTACCAAACTTTATCAGATTGTTAATATCAATGAAAGCTCGGGCAAGTTCGAAAACCATTCATATCGGACCAGTACCAGCAGAGTTATGGCCCTTGATTTAGTTCAAAATGCTATATTTTGCCTCGGTAAGACGATAGGGGCTTCTTTGTTCATCCGATCTTTACCAAACTTTATCAGATTGTTAATATCAATGAAAGCTCGGGCAAGTTCGAAAACCATTCATATCGGACCAGTACCAGCAGAGTTATGGCCCTTGATTTAGTTCAAAATGCTATATTTTGCCTCGTTAAGACGATAGGGGCTTCATTGTTCATCCGATCTTTACCAAACTTTATCAGATTGTTAATATCAATGAAAGCTCGGAAAAGTTCGAAAACCATCCATATCGGACCAGTAACAGCGGAGTTAATGTCCTTGATTTAGTTCAAAATGCTATATTTTGCCTCGTTAAGACGATAGGGCCTTCATTTTTCATCCGATCTTTACCAAACTTTATCAGATTGTTAATGTCAATGAAACCTCGGTCAAGTTCGAAAACCAGCCAGATCGGACCAGTAACAGCGGAGTTAATATCATAATTTTGATAGAGCATCATCAAAAATACTGACCAATCAGTGACCAGAAATAAGACATGACAATACATTCTGGTAGGTGATAAACTCGGTCTTTATCCTTGATGTTCAACCAAGTTTACTGTTAAAATTAATGTATTTACAGTGTGATTATTTTGAAACCCTGCATATTTCATATAAATTTATGCAAATTGATTCAAAATATGTATCTTTCAAAATCGAAACTTGAAAATTGTCATATTTTTACCCTGCCAAAGATTTTTATTTTGCTATAGAACTCAAGGATAAAAACCGAGTAACACAGTTTTTATCACCTAGTGAAAATAAGATAAAATCTGAACATTTTGTCAATGCAAAATTATGACATTCATTGATTTTGTTAAAAATGCTATAATTTGCCTCGTCATACGATAGGGCCTTCATTTTGCATCTGATCTTTGCCAAACTTGACCAGATTTTATGACTTGATTTTATTTATTATTATTTTGATTTTTTTGCCATTTTTATTTTATTTTTTTTATTTATTTTTTTTATTTTTTTTTTATTTTTTTTATTTTTTTTATTTTTTTTTTAGCTCTATGTTGGACCAGTCGGACCAGTAACAGAGGAGTTATGGCTCTTGATTTAGTTCAAAATGCTATATTTTGCCTCGTTAATACGATAGGGCCTTCATTTTTCATCTATCACTTGCCCCTCATCGCTGTAGGTTCGATCCCTCAGGGGCCTAGGAATCTTTATGTGAGGAAGCTATCCAGCTGGCTTGCGGAACGTCGGTGGTTCTACCCAGGTGCCCGCCCGTGCACGAAAATTGCCCGGAGGGGCACCTGGTGTCTTCCTCCACCAGTAGAAGCTGGAAAGTCGCCATATGACCTTAGCTGTTGGTGCGACTATAAAATCCAATTCAATTCAATTCATTTTTCATCTGGTCTTTACCAAACTTTACCAGATTCTTTAGTTATGGCCCTTGATTTAGTCAAAAAGCTGTTTTTTGCCCGAAACTTTCAGGAACAACGTAAATGATTGTATGAAGCGGACACGAGTGTACAGACGAACGGACAGACAGTGCGATTACTATATGCCAACCTTCGGGGGCATACAAATGATAAAATGAACATGAATTTGGGGGGTTCTACGCCTCTGCCTATCCCTCTAACAGGATCTCCCTCTAACAGGATCTGCAATGGCCCTATTCTTTGCCCGGGAACCACACGAGGCAGAACATGACCATAAGACCATAAGACCATAAAAAACATCATATGAAATAATATTTGAGTTGACTTTGTTTTCCAGACCATAAACAATAATTCAATTGTACGAATCACTGGACCAATGTTAGTGCATATGCACACTGAATATGAATTGAATTGAATTGCACCAACACAAGAAAGGTTATATGGTGCCAAACAGGGATAAACATGCCAGGCTCATCCTCCATTTACATCTAGATAAAATATGGAGAATGGACCTAGAACCTTCTAACCTGCAGAACTGCAGAGTTGCTGCAAATTCTATTGTAGACACTCCATTTATGATGCAGCCACGTTTCCAATGAATATGACACTGATATGTTATAATTGTTTTATTCAGATTTGAACTGACACCCATAATTCCTTTAGATCGCCTCAAGTCCCTTGAAACTAATTGCACAATTTTCTTGTAATTCATTATTTTAAAGAAAACTTTTTCTAAATAATTCAATGGTATGCAAGTAAAATAATCCATAATAGGCATACGGTAATGACAGGAAAATTCAACGCTGAGCCTCAGTTCTGATAAAGACAGTTGTACCAAGTGTTGGAGTTCCCGATCTTGACCAATAAATCACAATACAATGATACCAATGAAAGATTTTAATAATTTTATACATAATAAATCACTGTTAACACTGCTCTATTCACACAATTTCAGTGAAGATTTATTACACAATTAATCACTGCAAAATATAATATCATACATAATAAATCACTGTCAATGATGATATGTTACAAAGTAAATCAATGTAAACGATGATTTAATGTAGCTATCCCGCCAACAACAGCCAAAGTTTACAGGATATGTACACCGTTTCTAAACCTACTGACGACAATGTATGTAAGTAACTTACATATTCTGAGAATCCAAACTCTATAGAGACACTATTAACGCCTTTAACCAGTCAGGTTAAACCCAAAAACTGGAGCTCAATTTAAGAGTTACCAACTAGAATTCATTTTACGCATATTCAATAACATACATTTCAACAACCCATAAATAAACCTGAACTTTTAAGTGGCACATATACATTATAATGAAAACATGTATCGAGTTTTGATAAACGGTTTTGTATTTGTAAATTTGGCGGGTTAGTTTCTTTAATATATATACAATCACTGCAAAAAATAATATCATACATAACAAATTACTGTAAATTACGATATATATATATATACATACACCTCAAGTAAATCAATATAAACTACGCTTTAATATATACACAATCACCATAAACAATGTTTTACGGCAGTAAATAAATCACTCTGAAATTAAAGATGACCTTTTACAAGATAAATCACTGTAAATTAGGATTCTTAAAAATACTGGCAACTAAAAACATACTATGCAATGCCCTGCCTTTTTTCAAACTTAGTCGATGCATATATTGCATAATATCGTTGTATATTTATCATTACACTAGTATAATAAATATGCAAATGAATGACGCATCATCAATCGGTCTTTTCCATTAAACTCGGTGTGAATCGGAATTGATTTGTCGGTTTCCATAACCATTTAAAATTTCGGATTATGGAAAGAGACAAGGTATTTCCCTTGTTCGGTGTCGTATGGAGAAGACCGAGTCAACATTCGACGTCATCATACGAACATTACAACATCACCATAAACAACGTTATATATATAGGCAGGTATAGTAATAAATATTCTTTGCAAGTATTTGAGTTATGTGATAAACAGAATCTTACATTTGTGCCAATTTAATATTAAATTTATTAAACTTGTTGGATAATACTGATATAATGCTAGGCCCAGCCTCGTATCATATTATTTTATACAACTTGTTTAATAAATTCAATATTAAACAGGCACAAATGTGAGCTTCTCTATATCTTATATTATTTCACTGGATGAAACCTAACGCGATATTGTTTTCAAAAGAATTTACACGTGCATTAACTCTTCTTGGAGGAACTACTTTTCTTGCACGAGTTTAATACTAAGGATTATCTGATTTTAAATGAGTTTCTCAATATGAAAATTTGGTTTTGAGTTGAAAGGTTAGAACTGAACTGAATTGGGTTTTAAGGCGCACCAACACATGAAAGGTTATATGGCGCCTAACAGGCATGAACATGCCAGGCTCATCCTCCATGTACATTGAGATAATATATGGAAAATGGGCCTAGAACCTTTTCACCCTGAACTGCAGAGATGCTGCAAATTCTATCGTAGAAACGCCATTTACGCTGGAGCCTTGTTTATTGTTTTTCTGCCACTGCTCTTTGATGTGAGCGAGATGGCACCTGAAACAATGCAGGGATCATGATGAAGACCTTAAATGAACATGAACAAAAATGATAAAATGAACATGAATTTGGGGGGATTCTACCCCTCTGCCTAACACTCCAAAGGGATCTGCAGTGGCCCTATTCTTTGCCCCGTGATCAAACGGGGCCCCCGGAAACCACACGGGGCTTAAAGGTTAAAATTATAAGGATAATTTTTGCTAAAGTCCCTATACCATCATCAACAGGCAACTTTTACAACAGATGTATACCTTTCTCAACCTACTGATTAAGTGTTATACATATGACCTACACATTTTGAGAATCCAAACTCTATAGACACAATATAAGCAGCTTTAACCAGACAGGCTGAACATCAAAACTTGCAAATCAAGAGTTACTAACTCATAATTCATTTTACACATATTCAGTCACAGGTATTTAAAGAATCCGTAAATAACCCTATACTTTTAATCGGCACATATACATTAGTATATGACCTGAACACCTGGATAGAGTGGATGAATGCTTTTGTGTAATTTTGTCATTATTTGGCAGGTTAGTTTCTTTAAGAGTTGATGCATATGTAAACATTGCAGAATCCCATTCAAACTTAACATACAAGCAATTTGGACTTGGCGAGTACAAAGAATGTGATAAATGCAAGTCTGGCAAGTCTCTATCACTATGTCGAGCCAAAAAAAAATCTGAAATCCTAAAGTTCAGTCCACAGCATTATACCAGCTTTTCAAATCATTGCGTGATCCCGCCTTAATTCCATTAAGCGATGGGAAAGTTTGTATTAGCAGGATTTTATAACGGATATTTTGAAAATAAAACATGTTTGAAAACATTTTTTACTGAAGAAAATTAACTATTAAATGTTTTAATTTTACAATATGCAAACTTTTTAAGCGGAAATTAAGATTTTATTTCATACCCCAGCCAACCCCGGTTTTGCTTCTTGGAGAAGGGGTTGCATGGGGTATGAAAGTTAATACTCGGACCACGTGATGACTACAAAATGAATATACTATGAAAAAATGTTCTGATAAAAATGACTCTTGCATTAGTCGAACAAGAACTGCTTTTGGTAAATGCTGTTTATGTCCGCATATAAAGGTTATTATACAGAAATAGGCCTGGGATAATACAGAACTAGGCCTGGAATAATACAGAACTAGGCCTGGAATAATACAGAACTAGGCCTGGGATAATACAGAACTAGGCCTGGAATAATACAGAACTAGGCCTGGGATAATACAGAACTAGGCCTGGGATAATACAGAACTAGGCCTGGGAATGTATTACAATAATGACTGCATTTCTCCAGACTATACAATTAAAATAATTTACTACATTTTTATAAGTGAAAGATTTCTCAGTGAAAGAATATTTAATAACTCTGAACACAAAAATATCTAACTGTGACACTGAGTCATTATGTCAATAAAGTGTTGCTGACTGCAACATCATCTGCCAATAACGTTCAATAAAGTGAATATTTTCTATTAAAATCATATAACAACTAATTTAAAATGTAATAGATTATTTAACTGCTGGTTTTGATTATAGAGCAATCTTTCACTCAATGGCAGATGTGCTTTGTTTTTCACTCGACTGCATAAGCTCGTTCGTGAAAAGATCCATGTCTACTATCTCGTTAAGGATTTCCCTATAAGCAACCTCAGCAGTTAAATAATCCCTACATAATCACCACAACTTTGTCGGACATTATAACAGTAATGGCCCTATTTCCCCCACTTTAATGATAATCACCATGTAAATTGAGGTCTGGAAATAAAAACACTAGTCTTAAACGGACACACGGCAATCTTGAAGTGTTTATCAAGCACTGACATTAGCACCTCAATTTTTTATCAAGAACCATTTTGACTTTAAATTTGCTTGCATATAATTAAATAAAATGTTGAGTTTTCATGTTTTCTCTTATTCTACCATAGGTGTAAATATATTATTAGTGTAATATAATCAATAGCTAATAATATGCAAAAGCGATTTTCTTTGTACTATTCTTATAATTTATATTCATGATTGAACGAATGTGAGTTACGTAGAAAAACTTATGGGACGCCGCAGGTTTTTACAAAATCAAGATTGCCATGTGTCCCTTTAAAGGGGACTTCATTAAGTCGGTATAACCACTCAATAAACAGCATTCATGTACATTTATATGCATTTAAATCATTTCATTGTTTCAAAATTGAACAAATATACACAAAATATTATGATATGGGTACAAATGTCCTACACAGGAAAAATGGTGTGACATGTGTCACATATGTATTACTTTCTTATTAGTTGCATGTTTCTTTCATATATACATCATGTTATTCACATATGTGCCACGTATGTAAATGATACATATGTGTTACATATTATCTCATATATGTTTCATGTTAAAATAATACACTTGTACCCCATATGTAGCTCATATGAAATTCTTATACCTGATAGTAAATATATTTTCATATGTATTACATATGTGTTACTTTCATATGAAATACATATGTTGAAAGCACATGTATCACATATGTAAAATATAAGAATTTCATGCTTAGATATTTTTCCTGTGTACATGGTTTAATTTTGTTTCTTTACAAAACACAGTCATGGGGAAAATGGAACTTGCTTTCTTGAATGAGAATGTACATGCTTTTGGCTTGATTTGTCATTACATAATGCTGAATACATATCTATGTATTCAATGGTATGACACACAGGAACTGTCCAACAGTGCTCAAAATGTCCCACATTTGAGCCAATATTAACATGCAATGTGACACACAGGAACTGTCCAACAGTGCTCAAAATGTCCCACATTTGAGCCAATATTAACATGCAATGTGACACATAGGAACTGTCCACGAGTGCTCAAAATTTCTCTTTTGTGCCAATATTTACATGAGATGTGACATATAGGAAGTGTCCAAGAGTGCTCAAAATGTCCCACTTTTGTGCCAATATTAATATGCAATGTGACACACAGGAACTGTCCAAGAGTGCTCAAAATGTCTCAATTTTGTGCCAATATTGATATGCAGTGACAAATAGGAACTGTTCAACAGTGCTCAAAACTTCCAACATTTATGCCAATATTACTATACAATGTGACACATAAACCCCAACAGTGCTCAAATTGTCCATCTGATATTAATATTCAATGCAATCCTTAGTTTCTGTCCAAGAGTGCTCAAAATGTCCAACATTCATTAATATGCAATGTGACACACATGAACTCCATCAGTGCTCAAATTGTCCAACATGTGCTGATATTAATATTCAATGCAATTCATAGTTTCTGTCTGGCTCGTGTCCATTTCACTGTAGCAGGGCCTGTGGCACAATTTGGTTGTTGACCATTTCACTGTAAAAGGGATGATGGCACAGTCTGGCTGGTGTCCATTTCACTGCAACAGGGACAGTGGCACAGTCTGACTGGTGTCCATTTCACTGTAACAGGGATAGTGGCAGTCTGGCTGGTGTCCATTTCACTGTAACAGGGATGTTGGCACAGTCTGGTTGGTGTCCATTTCACTGTAACAGGGACAGTGGCACAGTCTGATTGGTGTCCATTTCACTGTAACAGGGACAGTGGCAGTCTGGCTGGTGTCCATTTCACTGTAACAGGGACAGTGGCACAGTCTGATTGGTGTCCATTTCACTGTAACAGGAATGTTGGCACAGTCTGGTTGGTGTCCATTTCACTGTAACAGGGACAGTGGCACAGTCTGATTGGTGTCCATTTCACTGTAACAGGGTCAGTGGCCCCGTCTGATTGGTGTCCATTTCACTGCAACAGGGACAGTGGTACAGTCTGACTAGTGTCCATTTCACTGTAACAGGGATAGTGGCAGTCTGGCTGGTGTCCATTTCACTGCAACACAGATGTTGGCACAGTCTGGTTGGTGTCAATTTCACTGCAACAGGGATGGTGGCACAGTCTGACTGGTGTCCATTTCACTGTAACAGGGATAGTGGAAGTCTGGCTGTTGTCCATTTCACTGTAACAGGGACAGTGGCACAGTCTGATTGGTGTCCATTTCACTGCAACAGGGACGGTGGCACAGTCTGGTTGGTGTCCACTTTACAGTAACAGGGACGTTGGCACAGTCTGATTGGTGTCCATTTCACTGTAACAGGGATGTTGGCACAGTCTGGTTGGTGTCCATTTCACTGTAACAGGGACAGTGGCACAGTCTGATTGGTGTCCATTTCACTGCAACAGGGACGGTGGCACAGTCTGGTTGGTGTCCACTTTACAGTAACAGGGACGTTGGCACAGTCTGATTGGTGTCCATTTCACTGTAACAGGGATGTTAGCACAGTCTGGTTGGTGTCCATTTCACTGTAACAGGGACAGTGGCACAGTCTGATTGGTGTCCATGTCACTGTAACAGGAATGTTGGCACAGCCTGATTGGTGTCCATTTCACTGCAACAGAGATAATGGCACAGTCTGGTTGTTGTCAATATCACTGCAATAGGGACAGTGACACAGTCTGGTGGGTGTCCAATTTACAGTAACAGAGACGGTGGCACAGTCTGGTTGGTGTCCATTTTACAGTAACAGGGACAAGGCGCAGTCTGGTTGGTGTCCATCTCACTGTAACAAGGATGGTGACACAGTCTGGCTGGTGTCCATTTCACTGTAACAGGGACATTGGCATAGTCTGGCTGGTCTCCATTTTGCATTAACAAGGACAGTGGCACAGTCTGGTTGGTGTTCATTTCACTGTAACAATGATGGTGGCACAGTCTGGTTGGTGTCCATTTCACTGACAGGGATGATGACACAGTCTGTCTGTGTCCATTTCACTGTCATAGGGACGGTGGCGCAGTTTGGTTGGTGTCCATTTCACTGTAATGAACATGCAGCGTTGTAAGCTTTTTGTTGTGTTGAGCGGTGGGATTCATGATGTGATGTGCACGGGGCTGTTTCCTCGGGCGATGTCTGCGATGATAGTCACCTGGAAACCTGCTCTCGTCTTGTGATACTTGGTCGATTACCTAGGATTCTGTCCAACTCGTTCATAATACTGGTTGTGAATTTTGGCAAATACTGAAAACAAAAAAAAAGGAAAGAGTGGAATAGAGCAAACTACTGGTAGTGTTTGAAATGTTTTAATGAGCTTAAAGTGGGTACAGTAGGCTATATATAGGGCTAAATTTTAAAAAAAAACTATTAAATTACAAATTTGAAAGTGACATGGTCACAAGGGATTTGTGTTGTCTTTACCTGGCAAGCCGAGCCCCATAAATGTCTATATATGTGTTGTATTTACCTGGCATGCCTGGATAGCCCCACAATTGGCTATATCTATGTTGTATTTATTGGCAAACATGACTAGCCCCACAAAGGGCTTTATTTATGTTTTACCTGTTATGCCTAAATAGCCCCACAAATGATCTTATTTTTGTTTCAGTTACCTGTAAAGCCTACCGTAAATAGATATACAAAAAGTGAAATATGTGTAGCAATTACCTGGCAAGACAAAAAAGATAAGATCCATACAGGGAAACCTTTTTTTTTTACTTGTAGAATCTTAGGAATTTCATTGGATTAGAGCAGTCACATGGTGACCCTCTATTATTCTATAGTGGGTCAGTAGATTTCACAGAGGGTCATTAAAACAATAATTTGCCAGTAGTTCTTTAATGCGTTAGTAACAAACATAATAAGTAAATTAATAATGTTTTTAAAGAGGCTCTACCTATATCTTTTTGTCCACCAATTGATATAAACTTTACTTAATTATAAAGAGGACTGTGAAAAAGGTAAATGGCAATAATTTCACCCCATGTAATTTGCGTTTTGCTGGGGAAAAACAGGATTGAAAAGATCGGATTTTTTAAATTGTATTCCTAATTGTTTTAGACAAGCTGATTGCGGAGATTTTCCGATCTTATTCGTTTACAATCGGAACTGCCTCGTCGGATTGGCGAAGAGTTCCGATCGATTCGTTTACTATCGGAACTGCCCCGAATAGTTTGTTTTCGTTCAACAGAATCGCATTGTGCATGTCCGAGAAAATCGTAAAAACTCGTAGTTCTCCGGCAGGAATAAACGGCGGGGCAGCATTTTATTCAAGATATTGTTTTGATCATAATTAATAATTTACAGAACTGGAATACGAACCATGTTTCTTCTTAGAATACTCATAAAATAGCTTTGTATACATATAAATGCAGTAATATTGAGTATTTAATATTTTACATTAAAAATCGCGTAGATATAGGTAGTGCCTCTTTAAACTGTAGTGGTCTTAAAGTCATGACGTCAAATTGCGCGAACGTCTCATTGACTACCCTCCATTTAAATGGGTTAAATATAGGTGCTTGCCTTAAAAACGGTTCTTGATGCAATAAATCAGTTATTGGGTTTGTTGTCAGATATATAGGGGGACTCGGCTATTGCCTCGCCCCCTATAAATCTCACTGACCCCACATATTTCTGTAGAGGGTCAGTAACAAACCTGATAACTAATTATAGCCCCACAGAAAGATTGTTACTGTGTTGTATGTGAATGTACCTGTAAAGCCTGGAGATTTTCATACAGCTGGTCTACCGTGGATGCCCCAAGTAAGACAGAGTGTACATTTTCATTCTTGAGACACCAGGCTGTAAACAAAAGAAACAGCATTAAATGTACAACTCCACTTCAACAGTCTCTACTTAAAGCTAATTATAGAGTCAGAAATGGTTTCAAATTTCACTAAGATGGAGATTTGACTGATTTTCAAAAATAATCCCCACTGTTCTAAGGCAATTTTACATAGCCCTTCATGACATGTATTGTACATGTTAACATTGCTTTGCTGTCTACCTTGGATTAATTACAGATAGCAGTGTGCACTGTTTACCACCAAACAATACTGTTCTTCATTAAACTTTAAACCAAATAAATCTCTCATCTTTGATTTTACCTTCATCTTATTCAGACCTAATAACAAATAGACTGGACACTACAAAATTATCTAAATTTCACATGGCACAGTGCGAAAATTTCACAAAATATTTCCCAACTTTAGACACATATCATGAAGAGTAGTACGTTTTACAGATACAAGTTTCATTCATGCCAAATCCCATCACAAATTTAATTGTCTTTCCAATGATAGTATTTTGCTTACTCTCATATTTAGAGCAAAAAAGAAGTTTGACGGAAACTTTGACTATGTCTAAACCTTGGTTTTTAAGAGAAATGCAAAAAATTACATTTTTAACTTTAAACAACATTTTATACAATTTCTTATTTTGAAAATAAACACAAATTATTATAATTTGAATGTATTCTCACCAAAATCAGTGATTAATTGAGAGAGAAGATAGAATGAAAACTTAAGGTGCCATGTGATATTTTGGTTACTTCATTGGTTAAGATAGGAAGTTTCCTATCTGTTTATTAATATGTCCGCGTCTTATTTTACTCTTTCTTTATTGCCTTTTAAATTCTAACAACAACACAGATGCACACATCATAACTTCCATTGCCAAAATGTTGAGATTTTACTGTAATCTCACTAGGTGATAAAATGTGTGTTACTCGGTTTTTATCCTTAGGTTCTATAGTAAAATAATAATCTTTGGCAGCGTAAAAAATATGAAAATGTTCAAGATTCAATTTTGAAAGATAAATACATTGAATCAATTTGCATAAATGTGCACGACATATGCAGAGCTTTTAATATAATCACTCTGTAAATACCTTAATTTTAACAGTAAACTTGGTTGAACATCTAGGATAAACAACTACCAGAATGACTAGAGCTGTGTCAAAAATTCTGGTCACTGATTGGTCAGTTTATTTTGATGATGCTTTATCAAAATTATGAGATCTGCTGCCAAAACATTTATTTTACAAGATACAGTAATGGTCAATGCTCCAGAAAAATTATATGGTGTGAGGCCCTTCTCTGAGCCAGAGGTAATTATTCAGTATTTTAGAAAATAATGAATATTTAATAAAAATAAAAATACCTAGTTTGGAAAGTGACACAAAATGGCTCTAAATAAGAGGCTACAACTTTAATTGCAAATCCTAAAAATCCTCCAGCTCAAACCAGTACACCAAACAGTACCTATTGCAAGTTGTGCTAGAGAGCATCCTATCTTGTCAGCAACGACGGCAACCTCCCTCAGTTTTGTCTGCTGCCGCCTACCCTCATCACTCAAGATCTTGTCTTTAAGCCAACTGCAACCCTGAATAATATGACATAAAAGTGCAACCTTCCAAACTTCTTTTTATCAACTGCGCATTGCAATTATGCACAGTAATGAATGGCATAAAAACTTTAGGTTGAATTCAATTTTTCAATTAATGCTCTTTCAACCTGCATAATTAGTGTTTAAACATACTTGATTAATTTCATTATTTCAACAAATTGCAACCCTGCCCATTGATGGCATAAACTTTCTAAAATGATTTCAATACTTATTTTTAATTAAATGCAAGCTGGCCTCAATTATTCAACAAAATATGTGTCATTTTCATCATTGTGCATGTCACATATACGTTGGCCCGCAGGCCACATCATACTAGTCTGCATACAAACTGGAAGGGTGTTCCAATATGGAACACCACCCTTCCAATATGGAACACCACCCTTCCAATACGGAACACCATCGTTCCAATACGGAACACCACCCTTCCAATATGGAACACCACCCTTCCAATACGGAACACCACCCTTCCAATACGGAACATCACCCTTCCAATACGGAACACCACCCTTCCAATATGGAACACCACCCTTCCAATATGGAACACCACCCTTCCAATACGGAACACCACCCTTCCAATACGGAACACCACCCTTCCAATACGGAACACCACCCTTCCAATATGGAACACCACCCTTCCAATATGGAACACCACCCTTCCAATACGGAACACCACCCTTCCAATATGGAACACCACCCTTCCAATATGGAACACCACCCTTCCAATATGGAACACCCCCCTTCAATACGGAACAACACCCTTCCAATATGGAACACCACCCTTCCAATATGGAACACCACCCTTCCAATATGGAACACCACCCATCCAATATGGAACACCACCCTTCCAATATGGAACACCACCCTTCCAATATGGAACACCACCCTTCCAATATGGAACACCTGTGTCACCTACCATGTGCTTATTTCAGCCAGTTATGAGCTTGGTAGGGCTGCAGGTTAGAGTTTAAAGAAACGAACATACTTCTGCCAAAATTAAAGGCAGAGTTCTTGGACATGTGTAACAACCTTCTTTGAGGAAAGAAGACGATGTGAGTGAAGTATTATGAACATAGGTCAAACACATTTCAAGTTATGGCCAAGGTTAGGTTACAGGTTAAAGTGTGACGGATGATGGACGACAGACGATGGACAAAGTGATCCCAAAGTGTCTGCCATCCTACGCATGCGACACAAAAAAAGTCATATAGCGCAAAGAAGAAAATATGTAAATCAGGTACATTATTTGTCATTAACTGACCTTGAGTGCGGCTCGTGAGTATATAGGGACTCCATCGTCATACTTGCCGGTCAATATCCCACTGGCCAGCGGTGACCAGATTACAGTACCAATACCTGGAATGTTTTATAGGTGGAAAGTTTTCTGAGCGTTAACTCTGGATTGTAATATACATTACCTAAGCATTCAATGTACAACTGAGTCATGGGTAATGCACATGTTGTATGGGCTAATTAAAGTCATATGAAAACTAGTTTGTAAATCATGGCCGCCAAAAATAATATGTCACAACAAAATCATCAACAACTCATCAAGAGCATACAACTCGAGTTATATAATTTATAACTGACTCTTTTTATGAAAAAATAACAAACTCAAGACCTATTTCCCTTACGTATTATATAGTATGTAGCTTTACTATTATGTAATTTCCATATTTTGAACAGCTCAGTCATAAATAACTCTGGCATACTTATTTTATGGTACAACTCTAGCCTATATAATTCACATGTTATCAAATAACTTGGTCATAACCATTCATCAGTCAACTAAGTGATATATTCTCACCTATTTTGTGGTTAACTAAGTAATAGAAAACTATCCTATTTTGTGGAACAACTTGGTCGAAAATAATGCCATAACTAGAGGTTGTTTTTAGTAAAAACAGATGTTTCCCCGGGAAAAAGCAATAAATCCACCAAAAATAATTTGACTGCAACACAACGACGATATTGTTGTGTTTTGATAATATTACATTGTATAGATGTATTATATGAATATGCTTTTTATGCAATCTTTGTGTGAAATTATTGAAAGTTCCATATAACCTTGCATACAGAGTGTAACACAGCCGGGCTAGTGTGTGATCTGATATTCTATCCAGTGTATTCTATACTGGTCACACAGAGGTGTTTTGGGTAGTTCTTACACGGTGTTTACACGGGGTGTAATTGGGGAGACTGTGTAGTCCTTTAAACAAAGGCAGGTCAAACTGGGGTTAACACATGGTGTGTTGGGGAAGATTCACTTCCTTATAAGGGGCTTGTGTTTACACATGTGTAGGGGGTTGGTGTTACACACGGGAGTGGTATAAAAGGTGTGGCTCAGAGATATTGGGGATAGATCGATCTTTTGGCATTATTTTCGGCTTAGAATACTTCATATTAGTGGAACTTCAAAACATCAAGTTATAACAAAACGTGAAATGGGACTTTGAACAAAGTGAGAAAGTGACATTAATTTAAACATTCTAATTTTGGTATATTATGAACATTGCATTAATTGAAGAAATATAGATAAAGTCGTGTTGTAAAGAATATATGACTTTGTGTTTCCTTACATCATAGTTTGTTAACTCGGTCACAAACTACCAGTCGTAAAGACATTAACAAATTCATAGGATTGTAAAACGGCGGGTATGAGTAAATGAACACCGTTATTAAATTATACAACACTTGTTGAAAGCGGGAGAAAATATCCGCCGGTGAAAAGCTACAACCACTTGTTGAAAGCGGGAGAAAATACTCGTTGGGTAAAAAATTACAACAATATGCACAACTAGGTTTGCTACAGATCGTTGAAATCTGGCCAGGGGTTCAGGAGAACTACTCCGTATAAAGTTTGTGTATCAGGGGCCATAACTGCGCCAAAAATCATTTGACAGCAAAACGGTAACTATATACGCAACTATGCTTGATACTGATCATTCCTGCCAAGTTCCACTGAAATCCGGCCAAGGTTTCAGGAGAACTATTCTGGAAAAAGTTTGTGTATTAAAACCATTAAATGGCCATAACTCTGCCATAAATCATTCAATCGGAACATGACAATGACATGCGCAACTAGAATTGGTAATGACCATTCCTGCCAAGTTTCACTGAAATCCAGTCAGGAGTTCAGGAGAACTAGTCCGACCAAAGGTTCTGTATAAGGAGTCATAACTCTGCCAAATATCATTCAACCGGAATATGGCTTTTCCTATAAAGTTTCACTGAAAACTAGTCCGGACAATGTTTGTGACATACAGACAGATGACAGACAGACAGCACAAAAACAATACGTCTCCCCATCCACATCGTGGGGAGAGACATAATAACTATTCCATTTTAAACCAAACCTCTGGCATATCAAACTCACCTATTTTATGGTACAGCTCTGGCATTTGTAATTCCACCTTTTCCCTCTGAAACAAATGGTATTCCGTCTGCTCGGCTACAGGTGGTATCAGGTTGAACTGGCGTGCGACAGAATAAGCTTCCTGAAATGAAGGATTGAACTTTATATTGATAACTTTCATAATCCCAGCATTCCTTACAATGGAATTGTTGTTAAAACGCTCATCAACACTTTGATTAGGTTATTTCTCTTACTATCAAATAGATTCCTATGGTTCTTTAACGTGCTCGGAGGATAGACTCCAATACACGAGACAACCCGGTTTGCCTTGCCCAAGGACATACCATAATATGTCAGAAGTGTCATTGAGGCTCCAATCAAGAATCTCCAGATTTAAAGTTGACCATGCTATCCACTGTCCCACTGCAGCCTCTAGTTGTTACAAAAATATGAGAGGTTTGACAGAACGGTAGGTAAAAACAAAGCGTGTTACTCTGACTCCGTCTCTATGTGAAAGATCAAAACCTTTGACTACAAATTAAATGAAATAAATTCACACTGTTGTTTTTAAATAACACCAAAAGAAGATACATTACCTAATAACTGTATACTAAACATGACTCTCACTACAAATGAGTTTTGTACTGAACTAAACTTAGTAAAGCAGATCAGCATGACAATGGCAAATGTCCAGGCCATCACCTAGTCCAGTGAGAGGTGTGTCACTCGATTGAGCACTGATTGGTCTAAATAGTGTGTCAATGATGTCATGCTTACCGCCGGGTAAGTAATAAATTTAACTCTGCACATTGTCCAAGCCTGGTTGATCACATGACCATATCTTAACCAATCAAATATCCTCATTGTTTACGAAACAAAATATAAACAGACATCGGGTAACTTGCCCCCGAGTCAACTTGCCCATTACTCGGACATTGACGCTTAAATTTCTTCTGGCAAAATCATTACTATGTGAAAGGGAGGCAATCCAATGATTTCTTCAATCAAACCATCAAGAATTACCTCACTCAATTTAGTAAATTACCTTTATAGTCCAACTCAAGGGCAACTAAATCTATGTTCAATATTGAAGCCCGTCTCAATTTTCCCGTCAGGATCCAAATACCGGATTATTTTACAGAAGCAGGAACTTAAAATATTTTTATGTTAAGAAATTGATATATACATTATGAAAACACCGACAGATTCTTTATATGAACTATTACTGCAACAAGCAAGCCATTTTATGATCAATTGTTCAAGTTGTGAAATTAATGTCCGCCTTAAGGCAATTATTGAGAGTAAGAAAATATGCCGTAATCCATCAAACATGCTGGTAACACTGCCGTAATCCATCAAACATGCTGGTAACACTGCCGTAATCCATCAAACATGCTGGTAACCCTAAACAGTTGCTGTCAAATGATGCATTTAGCACTGGTGAAGGTACCAGAAGGTTTCAGTATAAGGCAGAAGCATGAACATAAATAGATAGAAGTGCTGAGAATTAATAACCTGTCCGACTCAGGGGCAAATAACCCTACCATATGTGGGATTCCATCTTGATGTTCCCCAGCACATCGTCTGACCTTGATTGTTCACATGACCATGTCTCAACCAATCAAATGTCCCCGTTCTTTATGGTATAAAGTAAAATCAACGTACCATTATCTCTGTGGGACTCCTTCTTGATGTTCCCCAGTACATCGCCTGACCTTGGTTGATCACATGACAAGGTCTTAACCAATCAAATATCCCCATTCTTTATGATATAAAGTATAAATCAATGTACCATTATCTCTGTGGGACTCCATCTTGATGTGCCCCAGTACATCGCCTGACCTTGGTTGATCACATGACAAGGTCTTAACCAATCAAATATCCCATTCTTTATTATATAAAGTATAAATCAACGTACCATTATCTCTGTGGGACTCCATCTTGATGTGCCCCAGTACATCAGCTGACCTTGGTTGATCACATGACAAGGTCTTAACCAATAAAATATCCCCATTCTTTATGATATAAAGTATAAATCAACGTACCATTATCTCTGTGGGACTCCATCTTGATGTGCCCCAGTACATCATCTGACCTTGGTTGATCACATGACCATGTCTTAACCAATCAAATATCCTCATTCTTTATAGTTTTAAGCATAAATCAACGTACCATTATCTCTGTGGGACTCCATCTTGATGTGCCCCAGTACATCGCCTGACCTTGGTTGATTACATGAGTAAATGCACGCACCGTCTCTGAAAAAAACAACGAAGTATTGAAACTATTAATCAGACCTTTGACATTAAAAAAAAATAGAAGGGTGTTCCACAGAACACTTGTGTCACCTGCCGTGTGCTTTTCAGCAAGTGCAATCTAACTATAAAGTCTGAAGACACGGGGTGCAATCCTTCATGAATAATGGAGCAGGTTTTTGTTAAAGTGTTACAGTTTATGATAAGGCGCATAAACGTGCATTGGATAATTGATAGGAAAGAACTGTATAATATTTCATCAATATTCTGCTAAGTTATGAGCTAGGTTAGGTTGTAGGTTAAAGTTTTATGAAAAGGGACATAACTCTGCCAAAATGAAAGTAAGAGTTATTGGACATGTGTAACGACATTCTGTTGGTTAATATGAAGATGTGTGTGAAGTTTCATGCACATAGGTCAAACACTTTTCAAGTTATGGCCAGTTATGAGCTTGGTTACGTTGAAGGTTAAAGTTTTATGAAAATGGGCATAACTCTGCTGAAATGAAAGTTAGAGTTATTGGTCATGGGTAACAACATTCTGTGTGGTAAGAGAAATATGTGTGTGAAGTTTCATGAGTATAGGTCAACTACTTCTTAAGTTATAGCCAGTTATGAGCTTGGTTAGGTTGCCGGTTAAAGTTTTATGAAAGGAGGCATAATTGGGGCATAGCCAAAATGAGTCAAGAGTTATTGGACATGCATAAAAACATTTCGTGGGTAAAGACGAAGATGAATGTGAAGTTTCATGAACATAGGTCATATACTTTTCAAGTTATGGCCAAGGTTAGGTTGCAGGTTAAAGTGTGACGGATGACAACGGACGACGACGGATAATGGACTACAGACAAAGTAATCCCTAAGTGTCTGCCATGCTATGCAGGCGACACAATAAAAATAATTGGTACTAATTCCCTTGATAAGGCTTGCTACACATTTTACTCAATCGTAAAATACCGAACTTCAGTGAATTATTACTATGGTAACCACCAAATATCCAAAATAACATTATTTTTATTCACTTTAAAATGTCTTATAGAACTGAGATAGTGATCACACCCGATTACCGGCAGCCGTAGGCACAGTTCGGTAGCCTTAGGCACAGCTCCCGGTAAAAAAAAACAAGTTTCAAAAGGGTAAATAAATCTAGTTTTATGACTTGTTAGCCTTAAACTATTAGAAAAGTGAAATGGCCATTTTAATTTGGAAGGAATGTTGTGTATGTCACCTGATTCCCGTGAAATTTGAACCTAAGTATTATGCGAGTTACGGTAGGTTAAATGTTGAAATTAAGCTAAAAAATGTGATTGTAGAAAGTTAGAGACCTGGTACTCGGTAAATAGTCAAGTTTAAGAGATTTCAGACATACTGCCATAAAATATAATCTTTCCTGAATAAACAGTCCAAATTTTAGCCCACAGAACATTTTATTAAAATAATTGTGGGTTTTTAAACACGAGCAGAAATTGAAAAATGGCAGGAGTACGGTACAGTTCCATTATTTATTGGCAGGTAGCTAGTACAGTTCTGCAGGCGTATGGTACAGTTCCAAAAACATCGGACGCTAAAGTCTTTTCTCCTTTGGTATAGTGGTGTAATTTCGAAAACACTAATGAAGAAGTACTGTATATAGAATTATATACATCTTCGGTCCTTCCATAAACTTTTAAGAAAACCCACCAACCATAGGGAAACGTGAATATAGGCTCGTTTGAAACTACATTCCGACGGTACAGTACAGAGAAAGACACGTTTTAATAACAATCGTATGTTGTGCTGAGTTACGTCCCCTTTTTATAATTCACCATTTATGATAACAGGCGTTTGGTATTTAGATGTTTTGGAATAGATTGCTTAATTTTAGTTATTGCATAGTTGAACACAACACATTAATTACGTTTTAAGGCCACATAGCACACAACTACCATAGCACACAGCTACCATAGCACAGCTACCATAGCACACAGCTCACAGCTACCACAGCACACAACTACCATAGCACACATCTACCATAGCACACAGCTACCATAGCACACAGTACCATAGCACACAGTACCATAGCACAGCTACCATAGCACACAGCTCACAGCTACCATAGCACATAACTACCATAGCACACAGTACCATAGCACACAGTACCATAGCAAACAGCTACCATAGCACACAGCTCACAGCTACCATAGCACACAACTACCATAGCACAGCTACCATAGCACACAGCTCACAGCTACCATAGCACACAACTACCATAGCACACATCTACCATAGCACACAGCTACCATAGCACACAGTACCATAGCACACAGTACCATAGCAAACAGCTACCATAGCACAGCTACCATAGCACAGCTACCATAGCACACAGCTCACAGCTACCATAGCACACAACTACCATAGCACACAGTACCATAGCACACAGTACCATAGCAAACAGCTACCATAGCACAGCTACCATAGCACACAGCTCACAGCTACCATAGCACACAACTACCATAGCACACATCTACCATAGCACACAGCTACCATAGCACACAGTACCATAGCACATCGTACCATAGCAAACAGCTACCATAGCATGCAGCTCACAGCTACCATAGCACACAACTACCATAGCACACAGTACCATAGCACACAGTACCATAGCACACAATACCATAGCAAACAGCTACCATAGTACAGCTACCATAGCACACAGCTACCATAGCACAGCTACCATAGCACACAGCTCACAGCTACCATAGCACACAACTACCATAGCACACAGTACCATAGCACACAGTACCATAGCAAACAGCTACCATAGCACAGCAACCATAGCACACAGCTACCATAGCACACAGCTACTATAGCACACAGCTACCATAGCACACAGTACCATAGCACACAGTATCATAGCAAACAGCTACCATAGCACAGCTACCATAGCACACAGCTCACATAGCACACAACTCACATAGCACACATCTACTATAGCACACAGCTACCATAGCACAAAGCTACCATAGCACAGCTACCATAGCACACAGTACCATAGCACACAGTACCATAGCAAACAGCTACCATAACACAGCTACCATAGCACACAGCTCACAGCTACCATAGCACACAACTACCATAGCACACATCTACCATAGCACACAGCTACCATAGCACACAGCTACCATAGCACACAGCTACCATAGCACACAGCTACCATAGCACACAGCTACTATAGCACACAGCTACCATAGCACACAGCTACCATAGCACACAGCTACCATACCACACAGCTACACCCTACCTTCCATTGGAGTGTGAGGGTCAGGCTTGTTTGCAAACACAATGTCAACATATTCCAGTTGTAGCCTCTCCAGCGAACCCTTCAAACCTATATAATATAGAATATATATAATATCAGGAAAAGATTTAACCAAAGGCTGAACCCAGCAAACACCATGTCCACATATTCCAACTGTAGTCTCTCTGGTGAACCTGTCAAACCTATAAAATATAGAATATACAGATCAGGGAAGGATTGAAACGGGGGCTGATGTCAGCTCCAACTGTAGTCTCCCTTGTGAACCCTTTAAACCTATAAAATATAGAATATACAGATCAGGGAAGGATTGAAACAGGGGCTGATGTCAGCTCCAACTGTAGTCTCCCTTGTGAACCCTTCAAACCTATAGAATATACAGATCAGGGAAGGATTGAAACAGGGGCTGATGTCAGCTCCAACTGTAGTCAGTTCCTTGTGAACCCTTCAAACCTATAAAACCTATAAAATATAGAATATACAGATCCGGGAAGGATTGAAACAGGGGCTGATGTCAGCTCCAACTGTAGTCTCCCTTGTGAACCCTTCAACCCTATAAAATATAGAATATACAGATCAGGGAAGGAGTAAAACAGGGGCTGATGCCAGCACCAACTGTAGTCACTTTGGTGAACCCTTCAAACCTATATAATATAGAATATACAGATCAGGGAAGGAGTAAAACAGAGTCTGACCCCATTTCCAATTGTAGTCTCCCTGGTGAACCCTTCAAACCTATATAATATAGAAAAGAGGTCAATGACCTTGAATCTCTACTGATAGGTTTTGATAGCTAGATCAGCATTACTGTGAAGTTTCCTGAAAATCTGTCAAGTAGTTACAGAGTAGTCGCTACAAGTTTTTACTATATAACTCTATGTAAACAAAGAGGGCCACTGGCAGCCATGTTTAATCTCGAATCAAAATAATTTTCAAAAAGGATCAACACCGTGTCATGCTGCATTTATTTTAGAAAAAGTCCCATATCAATATCACTTATAGTTTTCAAGAAGTAGTCTATACAAACTTGTATCTTAAAAATCTATTTTTAGCTTTGGTGGCCATCTTGGATTTCATATCAACGTGAATTTTTGCTCTGATCAACTAGACATCATGGGCAACATTCCTGTAAAGATTCATGAAAATCCATCTAGTAGTTTCAGAGGAGTAGTCGCCACAAGAAAGTTTACGGATGGATGACGGACATCGCACAACAGCATAAGCTCTGCTGATCTTTGATCAGTAGAGCTAAATATACAGGATCAGGGAAGGATGAAAACAAATATGTTAGGATTATTGGCTCTCAGTGGTTTGCCATTTACTCAATGACAAGAAAATAGTCTCACTATAAATATAGGATAGATATTCCAACAACAAATATACGATTTAAAGTTAGGATATGTACATATCCTCAGTCAGTCAGATGACATCTCTTAGGGTTATCCCACACCAAATAAAGGTTTTAGGGTTAGGATATGTTAGGATATGTATAGACCTTCTGTCGGTTACCATTAAATGTGTTTGAAAATAGTCCCTACTTAAAACAATACTCACCTTCAATGATATGTTTTCTGGATAGGCCTTTTTCTGTTTCAGCTCTGAAAATAAAGCAAAAGAATGGCAATAAGTATGTGTTGATACAGACTGTAACAGTTACGGTTTATGTCCCCTTTTGTATAATCCTATTGAGATTGCATTCGAAAATAATAAAAATTAGAAATCAAATAATCTTGAATATTTTTACATGAAACTTCAGTTTAATATGTTTACATATTTATCTAGGCAGTGCTACCCTTGAATCATAAATACATACTTGATAAAAATATGAATCAGTTAATACACACATGACCTTGTGCATGACATCAGCTGAGTTTGGATCAATACACACTTTTATCAAGTAATATATAGATAAAAGTGTAAATGTAAAAATATTCAGGATTATTTGAGTTCTAATTTTTTTCTTTTGTTAATATTAATGCACTTTCAATGGGATTACTTACACAAAAGGGGACATAATCCTTAACTGATGTTAACAAAGTAAGTAAAACTAATATTTATAAGTATAAACAAACTGATTGTGAGTACCTTACCAGTTTAACTACCTATCTAAACCAAATAGGTAAAAAAGAAAATGGCCACCAGACAGCCATATTGGGTCCAAAGCAGAAGTGCATAAGCCTCTCATATGGAACGCCAAATTAACATAACCTCAATTAATTGAACCAGTCTTCATTATTTAAATAGAGGTCTAATTTAATTGAAGAAATGTCTAAGTCAATTGAGGAGAGGTCTAATTCAATTGAAGAGAGGTTCAATTCAATTGAAGAGAGGTTCAAATCAATTGAAGAGAGGTTCAATTCAAATTGAAGAAATGTTCAATTCAATTGAAGGGAGGTTCAATTCAACTGAAGCGAGGTCTAATTCAATTGAAGAGGTTCAATTCAATTGAAGCGAGGTCTAATTCAATTGAAGAGGTTCAATTCAATTGAAGAGAGGTCTAATTTATTGAAGAGAGGTCTTGTAATGTACCACTTAGTGTCAGTACAGCATATAGAGGATACAGCATAATTAATACACGCAGTTATTGAACATATGTATTCGGCATAGAGTGTAAAGTTTAATTCTATTCCATTGACTTGATAGCATAATTCTCTACGTTGTAACACTTCCGAATACGTTGTCAGCTGTTTTAATGAGCAAACTTTGCCTTTAATGAAATGTTGTACATTATGCTAAATTAGGAGTTTGTTTTTAATTAATTTGACTCTTTGGTATAAATAACACCATAGCTTCTTAGGTTTTACGCAGTATTATGTACTTACTTTCCTCCCCAGAAGATTTTCGATGATACAATATAGCTGGAGCGTCTGAAATAAAATAATGAATAAAGGTCATTATTATGGCATGAAAGCCATTTAAATAACAAGAATTTGGAATGATCTTTAGGTGATATAACTCACCAAACAATAGAACTAAAGGACAGAATGTACATCGGGTCACATTGCAATAAATAATTTATTAATAGCAAAGTCTCTATGTAAACACAATTTTAAGAAAATTAATGTTGACGTTATATATTAAAACAAGAGGTCAATGACCTTGAAGCTCTACTGATTGATTTAGATTTCAGGAAGTAGTCGCTACAAACTTGTTTTTTGAAAAACATTTTTAGCCATTGCGGCCATCTTGAATTTCCGGCCGACCTGAAATTTTGCTAGGATCAATTAGACATCAAGAGCAACATTCCTGTGAAGTTTCATAAAAATCCGTCAAGTAGTTTCAGAGGAGTAGTCGCTACAAGTTTTCATTATATTAAACTCTGTTTAACGTCGAATCAAAACGATTTTCGGCAAGGACCAACATCATGTCATGCTGATCATTTTAGAAAAAGTCCCATATCAATATCTCTTAGAGTTTTCAAGAAGTAGTCGCTACAAACTTGTTTTTTAAAAACCTATTTTTAGATTTGGTGGCCATCTTGGATTTTACATCAACATGAATTTTTGCTAGGATCAACTAGACATGGGCAACATTTCTGTAAAGTTTCATGAAAATCCATTTAGTAGTTTCAGAGGAGTAGTCGCTACAAAAAATGTTTACAGACAGACGGACGGACGACGGACACCGCACCACGGCATAAGCTGCACCAATTCCATCTTGGATCTTGGATTTCACATCAACATGAATTTTTGCTAGGATCAACTAGACTTCATGGGCAACATTTGAGTGAAGTTTTAATGAAAATCCATCTAGTAGTTTCAGAGTAGTCGCTACAAAAATGTTTACGGACGGACACACGGAGGACAACGGACGAGGCACCACAGTATAAAATGCACAAAATGAATTCTTTTAATGAAGTTTTTTTTTGTAAATAGTGCAATCTTGTAATAGTGCCATAAATGTATGATGCATTATTCTATACTGGCGCATTCTTGTATATGCACAATTGTATATAATGCATTCTTTTATTTCACGCATTCATGTAAATGGCACATTATTGCATAAGCACTATTGCACATAATGCTTTCTTTTATATTTATATATATGTCACATTCTTAAATTTGCGCCATTTTATATGATGCATTCTTTTATTAGGTCGCATTCTTGCATATGCAACATTGTATATGATGCCATCTTTTACATAGCATGTACATCCTTGCAAATGGCACATACTTGTAAATGGCACATACTTATAAACGGCTCATACTTGTAAATGGCACATATTGTAAATGGCACATACTTGTAAACGGCACATAATTGTAATGGCACATACTTGTAAATGGCACATGCTTGTAAATGGAACATGCTTGTAAATGGCACATACTTGTAAATGGCACATACTTGTAAATGGCACATATCTGAAAATGGCACATACTTGCATATGGCACTATGATGATACTTGTAAACGGCACATACTAAAGTCTTGGATATGGCACATACTTGTATATGGCACATACTTGTAAATGGCACATACTTGTAAACAACACATACTTGTAAATGGCACATACTCGTAAATGGCACATACTTGTAAATGGCACATACTCGTATATTGCACATAATCGTAAATGGCACATACTTGTAAATGGCGCATACTTGTAAATGGCACATACTTGTAAATGGCGCATAAATGGCACATACATGTAAATGGCACCTACTTGTAAATGGCACATAAATGGCACATACTTGTAAATGACATGTAAATGGCACATACTTGTAAATGGTATGTAAATGGCATTTACTTGTATATGGCATATACTTGTAAATGGCACATAAATGGCACATACTTGTAAATGGCATGTAAAAATGGCACATACTTGGCACACACTTGTAAATGGCACGTAAATGACACATACTTGTAAATGGCACATACTTGTAAACGACACATACTTGTAAATGGCACATACTTGTAAATGGCACATACTTCTAAATGACACATACTTGTAAATGGCACATACTTGTAAATGACACATACTTGTAAATGACACATACTTGTAAATGACACATACTTGTAAATGATTATTATTATGTAAGGTGTAATATTGTATATGACCCATTCTTTTATGTGATGCATGTGTTATACCTAGCATTGCCACTAACAAAGGGTTTTAAATTATCACAATGTGACCTAGCTGATCTTGACCATTGGAAAACAGTTTTAGTAATAACCTATGACCTTGACCTTTATGACAGATGCATGGCAGGGTTCAAATTTAACACTTATTTACTTGTAAATGCAAGTAGATTTTTGCAGATTGCAAGTAGAAAATAAAATTATTAGCACTTGCTAAATTTTGCAAGTATAATAAAAGAAACCCACTAAGTCTAAATCTACATTTATTTGCTAAACATATCCATCTTACTTTTTAAAACAGGTCTATAGTAAGTATAATGATGCATTATTAACTTGTTGCATCTAGCCCAGTGTTAAAATGTATGTCATCATTTACATCATTCCTACTACAATGAATGGAACGCTTTAAATTATTAATTAATGCAAATAAAATGCTAGATTAAAATATCAAGAAGAAAATCTTGGCACTTGCTTTTTTTTAGCAAGTGGCTAAAAATATTAAATTTGATCCCTGCATGGAGACCAATAAAGAACTTGACCCTTCATGCAAGAACAGAGACCATTTGACCTTGACCCTTCATGCAAGAACAGAGACCATTTGACCTTGAATTTATGAAAGGAAACTACCATTTGACCTTGACCTCCATTGCATGATCATTACTATGCCTTGCACAAAAAGTTAGAGAATCCCCATTTTGTGACAAGTGAAGTCGGCAGCGACATCAAAAATAATTCCGCATGCCACTGACCTCGATCGGCGGTTCGCCTAGTGAGACGCTGATGTCAATCAATTCTGACAAGACTGGAAAAATATGTGTAACTTACTATACAAAGTGTATAATAAGTGTACATTCGACTCAACTTATTGTTTGTGTACATCATGACTTCACCAAGGCATGAAAGGGCGTATCTCAGCGATGATTTTTCGAAAGCTAATTATAAAACACATGACCGAAAGTGGTGGAAATCAGTTGAGTGATACATTTCCCCCGAGGTACCTTAATTAATGTTGCAAAAACTCTTGGTAAAGACCAAACCACAATAAACATTTTCATTGGTCTGGAAGCAGTCACAAGTGATGAAATAGTTTTGACCATTTTGATTAGAAATATGCCAACCATGCAATAGTTCATCACGTGACCGTACAATAGTAAATTTAGCTTGCAATAGTGCATCTGTGTCATTGACACACTTTTTTTTTGAAGACCAAAGCGTCATTCGACCCTGATCAATATATCGGCTGTACAACTGACACTGACAGCTGAAAAATGACACATTTTGTTGTGCATGGCCTTACAGTATCTAATTTCAGTTCAATTTTATAAGTAAAGGAAATCAACTGAAATCAATATAATAAAATAAATATATTTCATTCCTTTATTTTATGATATATAATAAAACAACTCTTTAATTCCTTAGAAGTCTATGGATTAGAACTATTTATTCTCGGGTCAGAAATCACTCCCGAGTATAAATAGTTCTAAGCATTGAATTCTAAGGAATTAAGTAGTTGTATACTTAATTTGCCACCGCTACCCAATCCTTTTGAAAAAGCCAAGTTTCATTTCTCACTACGCGACACGAAATGAAGCTATATAAACCTAAAACAATTACACGGTGCCAAGCAGGAACAATGAGGGCAGAACAAATGTTTTACACGCATTTTGACAGGTCAATGTGGTGACATTCAATTTTTATTGGTTGACAGTTGCAAGCTGGCCCATCTCCGGCCAAGCAGAACTGATGAAGAAGGCTCTCAAAAATGCCACTTTTAATGTAAAATCAAGGTCTTGATGCCCTTTATATGTTGACCATGACTGTACAAGTAAACACTTGTCGTTTTCAACGGGGCAAGAAGGTCAAGACAATACAACATAGACAAAGTTTTGATTCGCCGCAAAGTGGAGTTTCTCTAACTTGTTGTGTAAGGGGTAGTAACATCATTTTACTGACTTTTAATGCATGAACATACAAACACATCTCACCTCCATGCCTTCTTCTGTAAAACTTTCCCCAACACTATTTCTGCCCTGTAAATAAACAAACATAACATATGTCAAACAACCGATTGGTGACATTAAGTACCGTAAACCAATAAATGCTGTGTATGAGACAGTCATTCCCCAAGATCCATGGGAAGTGGTAAAAGCAAGCAAGTTGTGTGTATGCTAGGTGTATGTTATAAAGGATTTGGTGTGACCCTGCTGTGGATTGAACCCACGACCTCCCGCATGTGATGCGAACGCTCTATGACACTATACCACCGTCACTGCTGCAGTGTTTTGGTGCTGTACATGTAAGATGAAACTGTAGCCAACTGGTGTTTCTCTTAATTGTTATTTTTCCCGTATTCCCTCCATTATTCTACGAGTCTTCCCTATACTATTTGCATTTCCCCGATAATATTTTCTGGAATTTATCTATATTGCCCCTCACCCCTGAAAACCCCCACCACACACACCACCCCACCCAACATTTTTTTAAATAATAAAAAATAGAATAAAATGGGTTTTTTTAAAAGTCTCAGCGCTCCCTTAGCATTTTGCATTGTGCCCGGGCGGTACTATTAGGGGGAATACGGTAAGAAAATATTGTTTATGTAAGAATGTTTACAATGTTTATTCAACTGCTTTGTGAATGCACCAAGTAGTTAGCATGATAACAGTGGGTGGCAGCAGGGAGTTTCTGGAATATTACTTCTAAATAAATAGAGATTACTTGGATTTCCCAACATGTGCCAAGAAACATTCATGTTCTATATCATGACAGAGTGCAGTAATTTGGATGAAAAACAAAATAATGGATAATAATAAGCACAATAAAACCAATTAGGGATGGGGCTTAACTGCGTGGCCCTGTGGATGCCTCTGAGTTTTGTCAGTGTGCTCTTGGGCAAAACACTTTCACTCAGTCACATCTATCAGATCGGGACATCAACCGGGCAGTTTAACTATCAAAATCTATCCTCCAAGAACCATAAGAATCTATTTGTTATTAAGAAAAGGGCAGGTTCCCAATTTACTATGATTATATTGTTTCCCTCTGTGGGGCAGCTCTAAATAACCTACACTGATTGTTGCCGTGTTGATCAGCCTTTAGACAATAATAAATTAATTTCACTTATGACTGAATGAAGTCGTATTAGAAAAGGAAAATGTACAACAATAATAAACTTATGTAGTTCTGTGTGTTATTAAATCATACGCTATGAGCAATTTTCTTAGACAAAGGTCAAAAATAACTAGAACTATCACTGAAGGTGATGAATACCCTGCTTTCAAAACTTTCGAAGTGAAAGGCACATGAGGTTCATTATACAATAATTACAAACTGCGAACAATACACATATTTTCCGGATTCTGATTGGTTAGTCATTCTTAAAAGTGTCCTGTTATTTCTCAATAACAAGTCAAAATAAAAAAAGTTCCAATTGCGCAGTCGCACCCTAAACTGGAAGCGCAACATTTTATTTAAGCAGCGAAAGGGGTCCGGAGTATGCTCGGGCTTCCAAACACTATATTAGGGGAAAAATGGAACGGTACCGGTTTCCGACCGTCCACCTGGCTACGCCCCTGATTTTCTTTAATATTTATGACGACGTAACGAACGTTACATGACGTCACTTTTTTAAACCATAACGTCACAACGAATGTAAATAAAAAGCGGATTTAAACAGATACTCAGTAAAGGTAAACACTTTGTCTTAATATTACAATCGTAACGCTTGATTATGTGTACAGTATGTCATGTTATTTTAAAAAGCTTAACAAGAATAACCGATATTTTAAACCTTTTTCCGCTGGTAAAATGGTGCACTCTGGCGAGTTTTGGGAGACAATTTTGGGGATAAAAAGAGCATAGCCTGTCAGGGAAAAGGTTTTCGGTCAGAGTTTGCAGTGCCTAAAGGCAGCTATGCCACTAGAAACATTTTTTTTTTTAGGAAACGTAAAAATCTAGGCCTAGATCTATTTGGAAATGTGTGATTTGGAAATGTGTGATTTGGCTCATCGGTTCAACTGAAATTAATTTAATTCAGAGCTTACTGGGGCATGTGAAATAAAAATCAACTGTCAGCAAAGATTATCATTGATATCCTATATATGTTTGTAATTATAAGGATTGTTTTTCATTTTTTGCGATGTTATCGAAGAATAACACGTCGATGATGGGTCACACATTTTGTATAAAACCGCTTTTTTATACAATTTGTGACCCATTATTGTCGTGCTATACTTTGATAACATCGCAAAAAATGAAAAACAATCCTTAAATATCAGAGTGAAAATTCTAAGTCAAACAAAGGGCCATAATTCTGTAATAAATGTGGCAATCAACAATGTGTGAATAAGAGGGACATTTGTTATGTGTATAATTATGAAGTTTGAGAACAACCATTCAAAACTGTTTGAGGATTGCAACTAATAACAAGAGGTCAATGACCTTGAAGCTCTACTGATAGGTTTTGATAGCTAGATCAGCATTCATGTGAAGTTTCATGAAAATCTGTCAAGTAGTTTCAGAGTAGTCGTTACCAGTTTTTATATATAACTCTATGTAAACAAAGATGGCTGTTGACCATGTTTAATGTTGAATCAAAATAATTTTCGACAAGGACCAACATCATGTCATGCTGATCATTTTAGAGAAAAAATCCATATCAATATCAATTAAAGTTTTCAAGAAGTAGTCGCTACAAATTTGTTTTTAAAAATCTATTTTTATCCGTGGCAGCAAACTTGAATTTTCAGCCGACCTGAAATTTTGCTAGGATCAATTAGACATCGAGCAACATTCCTGTGAAGTTTCATGGAAATCCGTCACGTAGCTTCAGAGAATTAGTCGCTACAACATTTTACTATATAACTCTATCTATATAACTCTATGTAAACAAAGAGGTAGCCATGTTTAACGTCAAATCAAAATGATTTTCACAAAAAGGACCAACATCATGTCATGCTGATCATTTTAGAAAAAGTCCCATATCAATATAGCTTATAGTTTTCAAGAAGTAGTCGCTACAAACTTGTTTTTTAAAAATCTATTTTTAGCTGTTGGGTCCATCTTGAATTTCCGTCTGTCCTAAAATTTTGCTAGGATCAATAAGACATAAAGAATAACATTTCTATTAAGTTTCATGAAAATCTGTTGAGTAGTTTCAGAGGAGTAGTTGCTACAAGTTTTTACTATATAACTCTATGTAAACAAAGATGAGGGGCAGCCATGTTTAACGTCAAATCAAAACGATTTTCAACAAGGACCAACATCATATCATGCCAATCATTTTAGAAAAGTCTCATATCAATATTACTTATAGTTTTCATGGAGTATTCGCTACAAACTTGTTTTTAAAAAATCTGTTTGTAGCTTTGGTGGCCATGATTTCACATCAATGTGAATTTTCGCTAGACATCATGGGCATTACATTCCTGTAAAGATTCAAGAAAATCCATCCAGTAGTTTCAGAGGAGTAGTCACCGCAAAAAAATGTTTAGGGACAGACGGATGGACAGACAGACGGAAGACAGACACTGCCCACCGCAAAAGCTCTGCTGATCTTTGATCAGTCTGCTGATCTTTGATCAGTAGCGCTAAAAATGTGTAACATGACGCAATGCAACATGACTAGCCCTCACATCACTTTGTGAAAGCGAGAGCGTAATAACATGCTGTTGCTTACCTTTTAAAAAAAGAATGACAATCCATTACATTCCAGACAAGAGATGACTGATAAACATTTTTGGCAGTGCTTGAGCACCGTCAGAGGTATAATGGGGTTTTGCAATGGAATCCTAGGAATGTGACAAACCTAACAGCACAAGCAACACTATGCAACACTACGCTTGAAGAAGTAGTCTCTCATGCATGCCTTTAATAAATTCGATATTGTGTGATCACTGACAGAAAATGATGATGTGTGTTCGCTTACCGTGTAATTTACAAATATTGTCCTTGTGTGTTCGCTTACTGTTTAATTAACAAATATTCTCCTAAGTAAATCCTTAGATTGTTCATGTATTAATACGCGCTTCTCCGAGATTTTGATTATGACGCATTTGACAGATTGTTTATGTATTAATACGCAAGAGCGCATGACACATTTTGACAGACGATCAGTCGGTGTTTGTAAACAAAAGGCCGCTTAATTATTTCATGCCCTAAATAAGAAACAATGTTCAGAACAATTTATTATTTATTTAGGTCATACATACCTATTTCATCAAAATTTCACTAAGTCAACTTTTTATCATCTGTTTAAAAAGTTATAAATCGAGTTAAAATCGTGCTACAAGCAGACGGTCTGTGTTTATTGAAAATGTATCATGTTACTAAAAATAGAACAGTCAGCTTGCTTCGAAAACAATCTACGGAAGTTAATTCGGGCCATATGAGTTAGCTAAAATATGTTTAAATACGAACTGAATTGGGTTGTAAGGTGCACCAACACATAAAAGGTTATATGGCGCCTAACAGGCATGGACATGCCAGGCTTATCCTGTACATCGAGATAAAATATGGAAAATGGGCCTAGAACCTTCTCACCCTGAACTGCAGAGTTGCTGCAAATTCTATCGTAGAAACTCCATTTACGCTGGAGCCAGGTTTATTGTTTTTCTGCCACTGCTCTTTTGATGTGAGCGAGATGGCACCTGAAACAATGCAGGGATCATGATGAAGACCTTTAATGAACATGAACAAAAAATGATAAAATGAACATGAAATACGAAATTGGTAAGGAATATCAATAATCTGAAACATCACTGAATGGAAAAAACAAACCATGGAAGTTATATTTACAGCATCCATTCCAACACTTACAAAAGCACCGCCCATCAGTGCCTTCAGCACTTTGATATATCAATGTAAGTGTACACAGTGGGGTATAATTCTGTATTTACTTAAGCTAAAATTGGAGTTATCATTCTTGTGCTCTGTACTCGCTATCATTGCACGCTTGGTTTCCAGTCCCTTTTGTAGTTTTCAAGTTATGCCCTGGACAAGACTAATAAGTTTGACAAATTACAATAACTGTAATTTGAATAAAGATAGAGTTAAGCATGGTTCTTGCACTCTGCACTTCTTCTCATTGATCTTAATCATTGTATCAAGTTCGATTCTAGTCTCATAAGAAAAGTTATGCTCTGGACACGAGTTATAAGTATAAACTTACAAAGGGTAATAGCTCCATTTTGAATGAAAATATAGAACTTAATCTTTCTTAAGCTCAGAACTTCCTGATGGCCTTGTATCATTGTGCAAAGCCAGTTCCAGTAGAAGTTTTCAAGTTATGCTCCTAACAAAAATTATAAGTATAAAATACAAAGTGCAATAAGTAAAATTTAAATAGAGATATAGTTATGGTTCCTGTGCTCTTCATCTCCTGTCATTGTCCTCTATCATAACGTCAAGTTTCAATCCAGTACTTGAAGTAGTTTTCAAGTTACACTCCAGACAAGAATTATAATTATAACATTACAAAGGGCAATTAGTCTAATTTTAATCATATATATTATGGTTCTTACACGGTGCACTTCTTTGTATTGCCCTCTATCATTGAATGAAGTTTCATCCCAGCCCCATTAGTAGATTTTAATCTTTGCTCTGGACAAGAATTATAAGTATCAAATTACAAAGGGCAATAACTCCTATTTGAATGAAGACTAGAGTTATAGTTCTTGCATGCTGCACTTCCTCTTATTGCCATTTATCATTGTGCTAAGTTTCATTCCAGTTCCACAAGTAGTTTTCAAGTTATGCTGCGTACAAGAAAAGCAGGACAGGCGGATAGGCAGGCGGATAGGCAGGCGGAAAAAACAGAGACTATAAATGATTATAATTATGTTCCCCTGAAACTTTTCAGGGAGCATATTTGCATTATTAAAAAAAAAAAGCAAATGGTTTAAATCTTGATTAAGTGAAATTTAGAAATTACACATGCAAATAAACACGTCTTTTGTAAAATGACTGCAAGGTAACCCACCAAATAACAAAGTAGGATTTTTCACGGATTCTTAAAATACCCGTGACTGAATATGCGTAAAATGAATTACGAGTTGGGTAACTCTTAAGTCAATGCTCCGTCTTTTCGGATTGGAGGCCGGCTGGTTAAAGGCATTTTCGGTAGTTTTCCATGCGCAGCTTCTTTGGGGGACTTCTCTTCTAAAACTATTTGATGGATTTTCCTACAAATTTACAGGCATGTTGCTTTTGATGTCTAGTTGTATTTTTTGTCTTTTTTTTATATTTTTTTTTTTTGACTTTTTTTTTATTGTCTATTTAAATAAAGGCCTATTATTAGATACATAAAATAGGAAAAATTTAGCATTTTGTAAAAATTCCAACAAAATTAAAAAATTTAAGCGTAATGGTACGGTTCCATAAACCAATATTAAATCTCAATATGCATGGTGACCTATAAATTTAATTGCATAAATTGTCTAAATATATGTTCTAATAAGTGCCTAGGAAGTTTGAACATTCTTACAAAACTTGGCTTTTTAGCATAGGGGTAGGGTTTCAAAAAAATATTCTAAACAAGCATGGGGACCTATCATTTTTATTGCACATTTTGTTTTTATATATGTTAAACTATGTGCTTAGAAAGTTTAAACAAATTCTATTATTGGGAACATACAAAAAAAAAAGGAAACTCTATCATTATGGGCTAATTTGTGCATAAATTGTAGTAATGGTCTCAACAGATTTTGTAAAAAAATAGAGGTTTTACATAAAGATGAGCTTTAAATGTTATTGTAATTAAATGTTCTTTACTTTATTGCAATTTTAGCAGAATTGTGACCAATGAATAAATGATTAGACTTCAAAAATGTCTTATTTAGCTATTTCATGGACTTGTTCAACTTTTTGGACAGATTGACATGACGGTGGCATTACAAATAATTTTTTTAAATTTTAACAATCATGGTGACCTACCATTATTTTTGCCTTTTCTGTCTATATATATAACAGACTTACTGTACAAAAAGTTTAAAAAAAATCTGTTATGCAGAAAAAACTATAGAAAATGTCTTTAAAGCGTTTTATAGATTTTGGATTCTCAAAATAAGTTAAAGTTATATATACTGTATTGTCAGTAGGTTTAGAAATGGCGTACATATGTTGTAAAATTTGGCTGTTGGTAGTGGGATAGCTACTTTAAGGCAATATTAATAATTAATGCTGGCTCTAACTTTTACTCTATCTATCAATACTTTATCATTCAGATAGTGTTTCTATTTTTAAAGCCAACTGACACAAAACACAGCATTTTATGTGGCAATAACAGGTGAGGACTAGATCCCATGTGACACTCCATTTGTTACTACAGGCTATTTTTATTTATTCCAAGTTAACCACATGCAACTGCTTGGCTCCCTGAGGTGAAATTATGTGTTTTGTAACCACCATTGACTTATTGATTCACAGCATATATTTTGAAGACGTTCTTTTTTGAAACCCTTTCCCCTTATAAGAGTGCCTCCTCTGAAAGGAGTGCCCACCCCTTCCCCCACTTCTTCCATTTCCCCCACCCCTTCCCCTTCATACTTTTAAAAAAAAAATATATATATAAATAAATAACATTATCTTCAAAATTCAATATATTTTTGAGCTTTTGTATCCAAAAAATACCCACCAAAAAAACAAAACTTAAATTTAAATAAAAAACATTTTATACGGGCGCGCCCTTGGAAGGTTGCAGAGCGTCTCATTAGAAGAACTGCATTATATTTTCTATTGATTATTTAGTTCTCAAAATGTACAAATTACAGTCCACACTCAGTATCTCGAATTTGCAAGGAACCGGGAGAAAAGTTTGAGAGATCCGAAGTTTGAATTAAAAGATCTCGGCAGACTTGTGTTTTATTTTATTACCCCATTCACCAGTTTTACACTATACTTATATATTACAGATATTAGCCGACTTGTAATGAATGAATGGTGTTTTACAGCACGTCGACGACCAGTAATGAAATACATGTTTTCTTCCTTCATATATGTTTATGAAAATGTTTCTTTACTGTTTCTTCATTCAGATCAAACAGGAAAATGCAATTACATAAATTACTGACTGTTATTACCACGCTCAAATTGCAGCATGCTACTTCCATTTTGTCAGTTTGTATATTCGGGCATAGCAATGTTAACGCTGTATAAGAAAACGTTTTTGGTAATTAAATAAATCAGCAAACTATTTATTATTTCGACACAATATTCTCACAAATTATACTTTTGTGCATGTCAAATTAGTATAATTCTTAAAATTGTTTTAACCCACGTGATGGCCTTTGTTTTCAATTATCGTAAACAAACTTCCTCGATAACAAGCCTTAATTTACCATGAAAATCAGAGACAAGAACATAAATTAACAAACATGTCACAATGATTTAATTATTTGTGTCACAGGTCAAATCATCGCAGCAATTATCACCTTTTGTTTGCTTCACAATCAACTTCAATGCGGCTTGTGTTTGATCAAACTTGCATTCGGCACTTCAATTGAACTTCGAATTAGCGAGTGTTAATTACTGTATACATGTAGATTCCTGTTTGGGACCAGAAATATAGTTTGAATTAGCGAATAATTTGAATTGTCAAAATTTTACTCAAAAGAAGTCAAATCTCAAAAGAAGTCAAATTGCATAAAAATAGAAGGAATAAAATTGGGACCGTGACAAATATTCGACTTGAGCGGAAATTCGAAGTAAGCGAATTTGAGTTACTGAGAGTGGACTGTACTACTGGGGCAGGTTTACCATGTTTATTCTTAGGTTTTAAAAAGTGACATTTTAAGATAAGCGCAACTTCAAACTGAATTGTAGAAAAATAATGCATGTCCAACTGAATGCTTGTGGAGGCAAAACACTTTTTGTTTCATCGAAAAGAAGGGATGAATCTAAATCAAGAATTTTTCTAAGGGAACCATATTCTACTGGGGAAAACCTTGCCTTTGCTATAACGGTAGAGGTCATGCGTTCAATCCCCGGCTGGGTATCAAACCAATGGACTTCATTCTGTAGAATAATGCTCAAGCTGGATAAGTCTCCGTGGCCAAATGGTTAATGGCGTTGCGTTGTAAACCTTCGCCTCTCACCGCTGCGGGTTTGAATCCCACTGGGAGTTCGATTTGTAAGTGAGGAAGTGTCGATTCTTACGGATGGCGGGAGATGTACAGTACTGGTTCTACCCAGGAAAAGTGGGTGGTCTGCCTCCCCCCAAAAAAAATCAGCTGACATATATAAACTTGAAAATGACGTAAAACACCATACACACAAACAAACAAATCAACCTGGGATCAAACCCATGGACCTCATCCTGCAGAATAATTCTCAACCCAAGATCAAACCCATAGACCTCATTCTGTAGAATAATGCTCAACCCATGATAAAACCAATGAACCTCATTCTGTAGAACAATGCTCAACACAATATCAAACCCATGGACCTTCCTGCAAAACAATGCTCAACCCATGATAACACCCATGAACCTCATTCTGTAGAATAATGCTCAACTGAAGACCAAACCCATGGACCTTTCTGTAAATAATGCCCAACCCTGGGTGAAGACCAAACCCATGTATCTCATTCTGTAGAATAATGCTCAACTGAAGACCAAACACATGAACCTCATTCTGTAGAATAATGCTCAACTGAAGACCAAACCCATGAACCTCATTCTGTAGAACAATGCTCAACTGAAGACCAAACCCATGGACCTATCTGTAGAACAATGCTCAACTAAAGACCAAACCCATGGACCTATCTGTAGAACAATGCTCAACTGAAGACCAAACCCATGGACCTATCTGTAGAATAATGCTCAACTGAAGACCAAACCCATGGACCTATCTGTAGAACAATGCTCAACTGAAGACCAAACCCATGGACCTTTCTGTAGAACAATGCTCAACCCATGATATTACACCCATGAACCTCATTCTGTAGAATAATGCTCAGCTGAAGACCCATGGACCTTTCTGTAGAATAATGCTCGACTGAAGACCAAATCCATGGACCTATCTGTAGAATAATGCCCAACCCATGATAACACCCATGAACCTCATTCTGTAGAATAATGCTCAACTGAAGACCAAACCCATGGACCTTTCTGTAGAATAATGCCCAACCCTGGGTGAAGAACAAACCCATGAACCTCATTCTGTAGAATAATGCTCAACCCAAGACCAAACCCATGGACCTTTCTCTAGAACAATGCTCAACCAATGATAAAACCCATGAACCTCATTCTGTAGAATAATGCTCAACTAAGACCAAACTCATGGACCTATCTGTAGAACAATGCTCAACCCATGATAAAACCCATGAACCTCATTCTGTAGAACAATGCTCAACCCAAGACAAAACCCATGGACCTCATCCTGTAGAATAATTCTCAACATATGATCAAACCCATGGATCTTAATCTGTAAAACATAGCTCAACCCCAGTGGGAATCAAACCTATGGCATTTAGTCTATAGGACAGTGTTCAACAAGAAAAGGAACCCATGGCCTAGGTCATTAACACATGCAGTGCTCATCCAGAAAATTAACCAATGGCCCTCAGTCCGCTTGATTACGCCTTCGTAGTCGTGGGGTTAACAACGTTGCATTGTAAACCTTCTCACCTCTCATTGCTTCAGGTTCAAATCCCACTAGGAACTCAACTTTGAAAGGTGTTAATTCTTACAGATGATGAGAGATATACAGTACTTGTTCTACCCAGGAATAATTAGGTTGTCTGCATCCACCACAAAAAACTGACCGTCATACATAGCCTAAAATGTGCTGAAAAATGATGTTAAACACCAAACAAACAAATTATACGACTCAATCAGTGATCAATGCCATATGCCTACTGGTCTGCAAGACAGTCATGGCTCAATCCCAAATCAAACCCATGTTAAATACTCCCTATAAAACAATGGAAAGACTAGAAATTGTTATTGTCCATGGGACAAAAACGTATGGCTCCCCCACTCGCTCAAACAGACATAACTGACGACTCTAGGTCCAACTTTTCTTTATTGATCTGAGATTGTTTTGATATTCAATATCCCTGTGACTGTATCTACTATCTGTATCAGTAAGGCCACATAAAAAAATATGTGTGGTTCAGGTAACCCGACCGACCCTATTTTTTTTAAGGGGCCGACCCTAAAAAGTTTTATGCAAAAATTCAAACAAAAAAAAATCAAAAAAAATCAAATAAAAAAAAAAAAAAAAAAATCAATAATAATTTAAAAAAAAAATCAATAAATAAATAAATTAAAAAAAAAAATCAATAGGGGTCATCTGCTGGTCATGACCAACCATCCTTCCAAGTTTGAGGACCCTAGGTCTAGTTATTGATCGGACATCGTTTTGATAGTCAATGTCACCGCAACCTTGACCTTTGACCTAGTGATCCCAAAATCAATAGGGGTCATCTGCTGGTCATGAACAACCAACCTTCAAAGTTTGAGGACCCTAGGTCCAACCACTCTCTAGTTATTGATCGGACATCGTTTTGATATTCAATGTCACTGCAACCTTGACCTTTGACCTAGTGACCCTAAAATCAATAGGGGTCATCTGCTGGTCATGACCAACCATCCTTCCAAGTTTGAGGACCCTAGTTCCGACCACTCTCTAGTTATTGATCGGACATCGTTTTGATAGTCAATGTCACCGCAACCTTAACCTTTGACCTAATGACCCCAAAATCAATAGGGGTCATCTGCTGGTCATGACCCACCATCCTTCCAAGTTTGAGGACCCTAGGTCCAACCACACTCTAGTTATTGATCGGACATCGTTTTGATAGTCAATGTAACCGCAACCTTGACCTTTGACCTAGTGACCCTAAAATAAATCGGGGTCATCTGCTGGTCATAACCAACCATCCTTCCAAGTTTGAGGACCCTAGGTCCAACCACTCTCTAGTTATTGATCGGACTTCGTTTTGATAGTCAATGTCACCGCAACCTTGACCATTGACCTAGTGACCCCAAAATCAATAGGGGCCATCTGCTTGTCATGACCAACCATCCTTCCAAGTTTGAGGACCCTAGGTCCAACCGCTCTCTAGTTATTGATCGGACATCGTTTTGATAGTCAATGTCACCGCAACCTTAACCTTTGACCTAGTGACCCCAAAATCAATAGGGGTCATCTGCTGGTCATGACCAACCATCCTTTCAAGTTTGAGGACCCTAGGTCCAACCACACTCTAGTTATTGATCGGACATCATTTTGATAGTCAATGTCACCGCAACCTTGACCTTCAAACTAGTGACCCCAAAATCAATAGGGGTCATCTGCTGGGCATGACCAACCATCCTTCCAAGTTTGAGGACCCTAGGTCCAACCACTCTCTAGTTATTGATCGGACATCGTTTTTACAGTCAATGTCACCGCAACCATGACCTTTGACCTAGTGACCCCAAAATCAGTAGGGGTCATCTGCTGGTCATGACCCACCATCCTTCCAAGTTTGAGGACCCAAGGTCCAACCACTCTCTAGTTATTGATCGGAATCGTTTTGATAGTCAATGTCACCGCAACCTTGACCTTTGACCTAGTGACCCCAAAATCAATAGGGGTCATCTGCTGGTCATGACCAACCATCCTTCCAAGTTTGAGGACCCTAGGTCCAACCACTCTCTAGTTATTGATCGGACATCGTTTTGATAGTCAATGTCACCGCAACCTTGACCTTTGACCTAGTGACCCCAAAATCAATAGGGGTCATCTGCTGGTCATGACCAACCATCCTTCCAAGTTTGAGGACCCTAGGTCCGACCACTCTCTAGTTATTGATCGGACATCATTTTGATAGTCAATGTCACCGCAACTTTGACCTTTGACCTAGTGATCCCAAAATCAATAGGGGTCATCTGCTGGTCATGACCAACCATCCTTCCAAGTTTGAGGACCCTAGGTCCAACCACTCTCTAGTTATTGATCGGACATCGTTTGTGACACAGACCTACAGACAGACACACAGACACGCAGACAGAAAGCACAAAATCAATATGGCTCCCCTACCACACTTTGTGTGGGGGAGCCATAATTACTGTTTTCAAACTAGTGAAAATAATGTTCTTTTTAAAGTTATAATTTTATGTAAGTCAGACTTTTATTCTCAAATATTGTTTTGCAATAACTGCTATCTATATATTAAAGATTCATTTTAACACATTTTGAAAATCATGCATCGAGGGTCACTGTGCAGTTATACAAACAGACGTTTGAGGCCCAAAAATCGTAATACAAAATGTCTCAAATAGTCTACTGCAATATGTCATATGATTTCGAAACTTCCAAGAAAAGTCACGCAAAAAGGAGTCATAATGGCTGCTCCCATGTCAATTAAATGAAGTTATTCATGGAAACAGCGACATTAAAATTGAATGTGTGTGCTTGCTTCGACTTCGACTTCGATGAGATACTCCACAAAATCCTCTGTTGGACATAGCGTGAAGGTGCTGGGTGAAACTGTACATGCGCAGATTGAATCAAGTTGATAATTAAGTTTCAACAGATAATAGCAGTTCAATAAAGAACAAGAGATGTAAAACATATATGCCCCCCTTCAATGTCCATGACACAAACATTCCTGCCAAGTTTCGAGTTTGTAGTGCCATCTGTTCTTGAGTTATCGTGAAGACAAGTAATTTTTAGCGTTTTTTACATGTTTTGTTACCATGGCAACCACATTTCTTAAGCGAATCTACCCAAAAGGGGAGGTGCACAACTAGACCATGACACAAACATTCCAGCCAAGTTTCGAGTTTGTAGTGCCAGCTGTTCTATAGTTATCGTGAAGACAAGATTTCGGGACCAACATTTGCAAAGCAATATGTCCCCCACCCCCCATAATCACATGTGTTCCTCGTTGGCTAGACCTGACATCTGAAAAGGCAATAGTTTATTTGACCTAAATGTGATGCATTAACACAGTATTCTATAAATGCCAGGCATATAACACACTGTATAATATATACATCAGGAGCATTTATACAATATTCTGTAAATATAAACACAGGGAATTGACACAATATTCTATAAAATGCAGGACACTGACACAGTAGGGCATTAAAACAGGGTTTTAACTAGAACTATCACTGAAGATGATGAATACTCCCACTATTAAAGTCGAACAAAGGGCCATAATGCTGTAATAAATTAGGTAATCAACAATGGGTGATGTAGAGGGACATATGGTCATTAGTTGTTATGTGTATATGAAGTCTGGGAACAACCCATTCACAATTGTTTAAAGAAGGCAAGTAATAAAAATGTGTTACGGGACATGATGTGACAGGACGGGGTGGGACTTGACAAAAATTGTTATGTGACAGGATGCGACAGTTAAAGTGATTCCTATATAGCCCCCACTTCACTTTGTGAAGAGGGTGTATACATATACATGACGGGCATTGACACAGTATTCTATATAAGTGAGGGACATTGACACAGTATTTTATTTATGTGAGTGGCATTGACACAGTATTTTGTATATGTGAGTGGCATTGCACAGTATTCTATATAAGTGAGGGACATTGACACAGTATTTTTATATGTGAGTGGCATTGACACAGTATTCTATTTAAGTGAGGGACATTGACACAGTATTCTATATGAGAGACATTGACACAGTATTTATATATGTGAGTTTCACTGACACGGTATTCTATATAAGTGAGGGACACTGACACAGTATTTTATATATGTGAGTGGCATTGACACGGTATTCTATATAAGTTAGGGACATTGACACAGTATTATATATAAGTGAGGGACATTGACACAGTATTCTATATAAGTGACAGACATTGACACAGTATTCTATATAAGTGAGAGACATTGACACAGTATTCTATATAAGTGAGGGACATTGACACAGTATTTTATGTATATGATTGGCACTGACACAGTATTCTATATAACAGTATTTTATATATGTGAGTGGCACTGACACAGTTTACTATATAATTGAGGGACATTGACACAATATTTTATATAAGTAGGGACACTGACACAATATTTATATAAGTGAGGGACAATGACACAGTATTTTGTATATGTGCGTGGCACTGACACAGTATTCTATATAAGTGAGGGACATTGACACAGTATTTTATATATGTGAGTGGCATTGACATAATATTCTATATAACTAGAAGGCTGTTCCACAGAACACTTGTGTCTCCTGCCATGTGCTTATTTCAGCAAAGACAACCGAACTATAAAGTTTGAAGACAGGGGGTGCTATCCTGAGAAGATCTTGTTTTAGTTTGTTGACGTTTTATGAAACAGGGCATAACTCTGCATTTGATAATTAATAAGAAAAAAACTGGATGAAATTTCATGGCTATAGGTCTATTTTTTGCGAGGTTATGAGCATGGTTAGGTTCCAGGATAAAATTTTATGAAAAGAGGCGTAACTCTGGTGAAATGAAAGTCAAGAGTTATTGGACATGTCAATGGCATTGAATAAACTGTATAAAGTCAATGGCAATGAATAATGGATAAGGAAATACCGTATTTTACCTTGTATAGTACGCACCCGTGTATATTACGCACCCCCCTCTCGGAGGTCAAAACTGGGGTAAAAAAGTTGTTTCCGTGTATAGTACGCATCAAAATATTATGCTTTCTATTTCAGATAAAGGTGAAGTCATTTGTTAAGAAACATGAACAGAAGAAGCTTTTCATTTTCATTTGTATTTAACGCATATTCAGACTGTGATGTATTGTAGTAATAGTGGTAAAATAAACTAGTGGGAGGGGTGTGGGTGTGTTTATTTATTTGTGTTGACAGTAGTTTTCCTAGATGAACCATTCAACGAAAATAAAAAAAAAATAAAAAAATAAATAAAAAATCACGATCGAGATAATTAGCGTACAAAAGAAAATATAATTACTTCAATCATTAATTGCCAATCTTCAGGGGAGTACCTATCTTGTATCATCTCATCAAAAAGCCAATTATAATGCCGCAGATAATTGTCCGTAATCCGATAATTACATCTACTAAAACGCAACAAAGTCGTTGGTTACCGCAGGGCTTTATATGACATAAAAAGCCCTGGTTACCGTAATCCATTACGCCGATTATACTAACATTGTGTATTCACGGGAACCAGAGTTTATCATAAGTGAATCAGATGGGTAACGCGTGATCAGTTACCTGTACCACATGGCTAAATCTGGTAAAGGTCACACGGCGTGTCAAAGTGCATCCTCAGAAATAGTCGATACTCGCGGCAACTTCAAAGGATTATAAAAATAGAATAACACATTCTACCCATGTTTATAATGTGTCAAAACTGCAGCCGAGGTGCGATATTGTTTGACCCAATTATCAATCATCAAATGTGTACCGGTAAGCATGTTTTCACAAGCATTATTGAATAATTGCCATTTCAAAGTAGGGTGATTCTGCCTTTCTACGCCGTCTAAAATATATGTATTTCAAAATAAAGCAAAAACTTCATTAATTTTTTATAAAATATTAAATAAAATCCTATAAATATAAGAATAGAATAGAACTGTAACAATATTCCATGTACCAGTCTAATGTCTAAACAGCTGGAAGTCACGTGATATTACGTCACGCGATATAAACAACAAAATGGAAGGACGATTTTTCACGCAATTTATTGAAGTTTTACAACAAACATGCACACATTTACAAACATTTACACAAAAACAAGCATCTTAATACACTTTATTCATTTTTAATTCGAATTAAGTCAATATATTAGTTATATGAAGCGAGTAATTTACGAAAAAAATGTGTATTATCGGTATTCACAATTTTCTGTCTCGACGTCTGTTCGTCGTCAAGGTTTTTCTTCCGTGATTTCGATTTTCTGCAAGAGAAAAAAAAGTTATTTTTATTGTTTCCTTATATTGTACGCACCCCCCTTTCGAGAACCGTAAAAGTGGTCAAAAAAGTGCGTACTATACAAGGTAAAATACGGTACTGTATAATGTTTTTGTTTTTTTAATATTTTGCCAAGTTATGAGCCAGGTTAGGTTGCAGATTAAAGTATAATGAAAAGGGGCATAACTCTGTCAAAATAAAAGTCAGAGCTATTAGACATTTATCACCATTCCTTGCGGGTAAGATAAAGATGTGTGTGAAGTTTCATGAACATAGGTCAATACTAACTTATGGCCAGTTATGAGTTTGGTTAGGTTCCAGGTTAAAGTTTTATGAAAAGGGGCATAACATCTGCTCCATTTAATGATATTTCTTGAGGTAAGATGCAGTTTTATGAATATAGGTCAAATGCTTTTCAAGGTTAGGTTGGAGGTTAAAGTGTGATGGACAACTGACGACGATGGACAACAGACGACAATCGACAACTGACTACGATGGACAACAGACGACGATGGACAACAGACGACGATGGACAACAGACGACGGACAAAGTGATCCCTAAGGAGCGGGTGTAACAATAATGAGGGTACTAGTACAGGATCCATTCTAGCAAACAGGGTAGCAATAACACACTTGTTTAAGGAAGTTGATATTTTTGTAAAATTGTGTTTTATTTATTAGATTTCATGTCCAAACATCAAGCAGCCAGACCAAAGATAGAAAGTTGTTACTTTTATAGTAATAACTTCATGCGTTAATAAAGGGAGAGAATTACATGCACGTTTATCTTACCTCATGGCTAATGTGTCTGTAAAATGGATTCTGTAAAGTAAACGTTGCAATGTTAGCTTTAAGCTTTAACACGTACATCTCAGCAGAATCATAACACTTTCAGGGCCTCTTTGACCTTGTTTTATAAAACTGGGGCTGAATATTACCCCTTCCATAGAAAGGAAAATATTTATTTATTTATTTTTAAATCTTACATTATGTTGTTGTTGCTTTTTTGTTATCTTTAAGTTTTAATCATTTATTCAAGAAATTTAGTGTACAGTATACCAGGGGCGTAGCTTCCTATAGGCCGTGTAGGCCGCGGCCTACACTTTTTCTGAGAAATCGAAAAAATAAAAATGCCAAAAATGCAATAAAAATCGGAGGCCTAGGGGGATAAGGGCCTAATTATAAAATCGTAACAAAATATACTCAAATATGATCCAGAGATAACCGATGGGTAAATTTTTTCAGCTTCTTTTTAGTTAAAAGATATATAATTGACGGTAAAAAGTAAGGATATTGATGCTCTTATAGACATATTCACCGGTACGAAATATACGCCAAAACGCACCTCCGACAGTCTAGCTGAAAAAGTTTCGGGGGAGCTTGCCCCCGGACCCCACTAGAACTCGGCCTACACATCATTTTCAGCCAAGCTACGCCCCTGTATACCATTCAATATCATTTATGACTTATCTCTTAATAACATTGCATGTATATATACAGCTTAATATTCAATAATGTCAAAAAATCATTTAATAATATTTACCATTAAATCATCAATATTACTGTTGTTATATAATCTATGACAGAACTTAAACAATTCAGGAAACCAGTTTTTTCATTGGTACGTCCATGACCTGAAACCAGTTTTGTACTGATCCATGACCTAGCTGAAACCAATTTTTTCATTTGTCAATGACCTGAATCACGCTGTCTATAGCAAAGCAATCCATATGAATTCAAAATCTGGTGTTTTTAAATCACATAAACACAGGAAACCCTGATTTGGGCAAGTGTGGTAGACGAGACTGTCATGGCAGTAAAAGGTCATTCTGCGACCATTACAGAAAAATCTTTTAACAAAGACACAGTATTTCTACATATATTGTGTTGATTTAATATAACAAAACAGCTATTTGCACTTTAGAGGTGAACAAAATGATGAGATATTGACCCAAACACAGCTAGCGTTATTGACCGCTTCTCTGACAACTCAAGGGTACATAATGCACGATCTCAGTATTATTAAGGGCCTTGTGTTTTGTCACGAAACCAAATTTTTATACAATTATATAATGAAAATCAATTTAATTGTTTCATTAATTTATATATTTGATAATTCCATACTACCTAATGATAAACTGATTAATAACTTTATATCAATTATTACTGATATCATTAACTGATTAAAAGTAATAAATTATTAATAATATCAATAGACTGAATCCTGGGTGACTAGCAAATGTGTCCATAGGACACGGATGTCCTGCTGAAGTGCTGTCGGTTTCACAAAACAAACAATAACATGTCTAAATATGTCAATTTTATTCTCATTCACCTTCGACTGAAAATTAGGTCAAGGTGATTCATATTGACCTACTGTTTTTAAGAACATTCTGCTGGTATGTACATTCTGCTGGTACGTACATGTAAATGTTATGAAGTATCTGAGGAACAGACTTAATAAAAACAAAAATAATGTTATACTTTAATATAAATTAACTGTTAACTGCAGAATGTAGGTTAAGGTCATTCAAACCGACCTTCTTTTGATTGGAACATACATAACTGCTGTCATTAAGATGTAAACATATGTGAAGTTATACATCTCTACAGCTTCTGGTGCCTCATAAAAGGAGTTAACCAAATACTTGAATGTAAAATTAAATAAACAAAGTGTGAAAGTAGGTGACGGTCCTTCATTGGTAGGAACATACTGCTGTCATGTAGATGTAATCAAGTGTGAAGTAGGTGACGGTCCTTCATTGGTAGGAACATACTGCTGTCATGTAGATGTAAACAAGCGTGAAGTAGGTGACGGTCCTTCATTGGTAGGAACATACTGCTGTCATGTAGATGTAAACAAGCGTGAAGTAGGTGTCGGTCCTTCATTGGTAGGAACATACTGCTGTCATGTAGATGTAAACAAGCGTGAAGTAGGTGACGGTCCTTCATTGGTAGGAACATACTGCTGTCATGTAGATGTAAACAACTGTGAAGTAGGTGACGGTCCTTCATTGGTAGGAACATACTGCTGTCATGTAGATGTAAACAAGTGCGAAGTAGGTGACGGTCCTTCATTGGTAGGAACATACTGCTGTCATGTAGATGTAAACTAGTGTGGAGTTTGAAAGCGCTGAGAAATGGACTTGGAAAACTTGAATGTAAAAAACTTTTGAATGGACAGTCGGACAGACGGATGGAGGGACAGCAAAGGGAACACTGTATAAAGAAATATAAAACAGGTCGGACAGGGAAAGTAGTATTCAAGGAGGACAGTCAACCACAAAACACAGAAACAAACACGCAAACAGACGTCTGCTCCACTTTCATGATGGAGTATAAAAAAACTACTATTCATTAAAATATATATTTATATAGGAAAAAATATTTTATTTCAAAAGTTCACATTCTGCTTAAAAAAGGAATTTATGTACATTTCTGAGAAAAAGGCCCTGATAATATGTAGAGTGTTAGCTTTAACAAGTCACAATAACAGTTATTTTATATAAATGTAAAATATTAAAACATACAAATTAAAGCTGCATGCTCATTTTTTATGCCGCTGTTACATAATAATAATAATAACACCAGTTTAAGCACTTTTTTTATCTAAGAATAGTGACATAGACATAACTAATTTATAATTATATTTAAAAAAATTAAAAATCCATGCGCTATATCTGATATATAAAGCAGAATTGTCTGAGTTTGTCAGACTATATTTCATGCAAAATAACTGTTGTAGTGTGAACAAATACATTATATTTTAGGTACACTTAAAATGTGTTCACTATATAATATTATGTGCTTTAGGATGACATAAATAGCGATCATCAATGTAGTCTGTAATATAATAAACTTAGCCATGTCAGCTTTAACATTTCAAACCATACACTTTAAATATAGCAATGTCAGCTTTAACAGGTCTTGAGTGCCAAGTGAAAAAAGGAGCAGAACTCAATGAGAATTTGTAAACAATTTCAACTGAAACCTTATCAATATATTGGTACATTTTTTTTTTAAAGCCACAGCGCTCCGGGAGTCGGAGGCAAAGATACAAAAGAATCGAGACAACCTAAATTTTACAATTTAATAAGAGATAGGTTCTTTATTTTCCAGAAGGTTAATTACTCAGCCCTGTTAAGGATCATGTTTGTATCTGTAATCCCAATGGAATTACATAACAAGAAACAGAAATTCCATGAAAACCAGGTTTTCCATAAGCTTATAATTACTACAAAGTTTCAATCCAATACATTTTTTTCCATATAACCTACCTACACACAAAGTTTAACTTTAACATACTACAGAAACCATTTTTTCTATTTTAAGTAGCAGTGGAATGACCTTGACCCAGTGTCCCCATATGCAATGCCACGCTGTCTTTCTAAAGAGGCAATCTACCCAGCAAGTTCCTCTTTCCAGATAAGCAGCCTACATAGCACGTTTCATTGCAATACCTCACTCCTAATAAAAGTTATTGAGCAGAAACCGTTTTCTTATTTTTATTAACAATGACCTTGAACCTAGTGACCCCAAATGTAATCCCAGACTTGCTTTTTAATATAAGCTACCTACACAGCAAGTTTCATTCTAATATCTCATTCCTTACTGAAGTCATTGAGAGCAGAAACCATTTTTCTATTTTTAGTAACAGTGACCTTGATCCCAGTGACCCAAAATGCCATCCCAAGCTTCCTTTCCATATAAGGTACCTACACAGCAATTTTTTTTCCAATATGTAATGCGTAACTAAAGTTATTGGGCGGGAAACAAAGAGTTGACGCTGCACACACACGCCCGACCGCCAAATGACATACGCCAATCTAATAACTAGAGTTTTCCAAATAAATCCTGGTTAAAAACAAATTAGAACTCGAATAAACATGACTACTGTTATATGAAATTTCCAGTTTAATAGTTTTACACATTTATCAAGTCATGCAGTGTCTTGAGTAATGAATATAAGCGAGATAAATATGTAAATTGAACAATACACACAAGATCATGATTTTGACATAAAGTGTTAAGCAGACTGGAAATCTTACAAGGTAAAGCCAGTAAAGACTTGGCGGGGATTGAGGCATGAAGCTAGACCATAATTCATCATACGCAAAGTTGATTGCGATATAAACAAATCATTAAAATTGCTTTGAAATGTTTGTGTCAATATTTTCGTATGCAGCTGCGTATCCACGTACGGGCAGGCTATGCGCCTGCAGGTAAAGAAGCAGATCGATGTTCTCAGTAACTTAATCAATACAAAAGCTAGCTCCATGATGAGATAGTTATAATGCACATATAAACCCATCTATTTACAACACTACCACAAGAGCTGAATTATATTGATTAAATCATATATTTGTCAATACCAGGTATATTTGCTTTCTAATTATCTATTTTATAAAAATCTGCAATTTCAATAGGGTAACAAAGAGACATCATTCTCAATGCCCTCATCCTTTGCTCGTAGCCGAGGGAGTTACCTTACTTGCTCAAAGTCACAAGGGCAACGGGATGCTTCTCCAGCCTGCAATTTTGTGTTTAAGAGACAAGCAAGCCAAACACGGAACCATATAAATTTTAACAGCTGTATTAAACAAAATACAAATAAACACTACTCTACTCAACTTTTATAATCGGTCACTTTTCAAAGAATTATATATTTTTTAATAATTCATGTTTTCATTTGAAATTTTAACTGGCGTCGTTTAACAAATATCGCTAGCGATTTATAAAACTTAATCAGCCTTGATTGAACTAAAAAACCTTGTTGATAAACTTAATAAAATATTGGTATGTGTTTCGGTGATTTCCAGTTTTTAGTATTCGTATTGATAAAAATTGAGTAGTGTGATTATAACGGCTATACAAAGAGCATGTTTATCACTCAATCCCTGTCTATTTATCAAATTTTACCAGAACATTATTGGCACGTTATAATTTCTTGTGATTTTTCTATTACCACTACTGTGCGCATTAGAACTTGACCAACTTAAAAAGAGTTCAATTAAGACCATCACAATTAAGGCTTGATTTTCTGAACAGAACGTAGGTCAAAGCTTGGCTCATTATTATAATTAATTAAGCCTGATGTTGCTCGTAATATGTTAATTTGGTTGAACAATAATATATCATAAAGTGTTTCTTTTGTATGTTTGTAAAACAGATTTTAATTAGTGAATCATTGTTAAAGGGACACACGGCAATCTTGATTTTTTTTAAAACTCACGGCGTCCCACTTGTTTTTCTGTATGGCTTACATTTGTTCCATCATTAATATTAATTATAAGAATAGTAATAAGCAAATTGTATTTGCATATTATTCAATTTTGATATTATTGCACCAATAATATATTAAAACTTAAAGTAAAATAAGACTTTCATAATGATTTCAAAGGACTTAATTTGGCCTTAAATGGCTGTCTGCAATCTTACAAAACTTGGGGTGTGACACTAATGATACAATACGATACGGCATTGTGGTAAAGTCCATTTGATGCTTAACAATAATAATCATACATACAATGTATGTAGATAGTTGGTTGGTTATTTGAATGGTGTACGTTTTACATACTAATTGTCAGCAAATTTTAGGCTATACATGACAGTCGACTTTTTTAGTGGTGGACTGGCAGACCACCCAGTCTTTCCTGGACAGAACCATATATTTATAAAGAAGATAAAACTGCATCTGAAAAAGCGTAACTGTTGATAATTTTCAACCTTTCTGGCAAGTTATTGATCCTAAAAATATACAGCACACTTGGCCAAGAGAACACACAGTTTTATTGCTCATGATGAATCCCTATTACAGTTTATAGACTGTCCCGAAAACCTCTAGTAGTTTCTACTCAGCTCAAGTTACATGATAATCAGCTTGGTGGTTGGCATACCCAGCATGAGGTCAATAAAATGGCAATAAATCACCTAACATGCCAGCTAATGAGTTAAAACTTTGTCCATGCAGAATTAAATGTTAGTCATCATAAAATATCACTGCCTTATCTCTATTTGCAGATAGCATTTTGTTACACCAACTTATTACTAATGTTTTAAATGTGCCTATCTGCTGTCAGATAATTGATGCCCTGCTGTGGGAAAATGTGTATTTTATTGCTCTGCGGTATTATTTAAATAGATGAATTATAGAGATTCTCAATAACAGGAAAACCTCCGGACAGTCTTTAAACTAATTAATTACTTATAACAAAAAATAAGCTGTGCTTGAGGGTGTGCTATATATTTCCCGCACGGAGAGGCTGAGGACTAAAAACTGACTGAAACCAGGGAGTAAGTATACAGGGAGGAGACACGGGTTCATAAACGTGTACAGGTAAATCGATCGTAAGCGCGTTACATTTGAAAAACTAAAATTTCAGCCAACATCTCAAAATAGGCAGTATTTACAGCCTATTTTTTTACGGCTTTCTGTTATAATCAACATCACGAAACTACCTTCTTGACAAAGATAAATAAATTATGTCTACTATTCACTTTTTGTTATTATTAATGCCTAATATATATAACCCATACTTTGAATCTCATTTGCAATAGTTCTAATTTCAGCTGATATCTCAAAAGAGGCGTTTTCATCAGCTCTTTTTAGGCTTAATGTCTTATAATCACCACCATGATATTACCTTCTTGACAAAGATAAATATGTCTACTATTAACTTTTTGTTATTATTAATGCCTATAATATAACCGGTAGTCTCTTATCGCTTTTGCAATAGCTATACACTGTCACCATTTTTTATTTGGCGGCGAGTGGTGCCATATTTGTTACAAAGAACCGTCTGATAAAACGTGGTTTTATACATGCAAACAAATACACGCTCTGTATCAGAGGACACAATGTGAATAAATAATACTTATGTTTACATTTCGCACCTTTATTGAGTTTATAAGTGTAATAATTTATAAGAATTTGCTGTTTTTCACACAAGCGCGCAACAACCAGATGTAGTAATTTTCACGAAGTAGTGAAACAGTCGCGCGACAACATGTCTAATCCCTGTACACTTACTCCCTGCTGAAACTGCAGAAACAAAAAAAAAATATTTGTTAGGCTCTTTAACTCATTTAGAGCCTTCAAACTTACTTTTAACAAAATTTAATAATTATTCAGCCCATTTGTAGAGTCTTAAAATAGATATTCAAAATGTGTGCTGGTGCTGTTGCAAATTTTTCAGCTTCTCATACATAAGTCCTTTACATTTCTAATTTCAATGCAGTAATTTTTCATTTGTTAACATCCTACCTTTGGACTGTTTAGAAGGAAAAACCTGTGTAGATAATTTGGACCCTATTGCAAATTATTTGAAATACAGTGAAAGATTACAGTGAAGACACATCGCTGTAATATTGCAAAACATGGAAAATGGAATTATGAGGGTGAAACTGAGGGGCCATACTATATAGTATATAACTACAGTTTCGGGACATAAAATCCTATTTCATTTCATTTTTATTCTGGCAATAACTAGCTCTTCCACAATGATGTCCAATCTGGCAATAATTCCTTCATTCTGGCACTAACATTTCCATTCTGGCAATTATTAAACTCATCCATTCTTTCATTCTGGCAAAAACACTTCAACACTTCGTTTTCAAGACATTAATGTATCTTTCTTTTTATTGAACAATTTCAGCTCACTCCTGCTTCACTGCATATCAACAAACAGTTCTGGCATAAATTGATCCATGAACTTATTGTTGCCAGGAATATTATAGAGCTAGCTGCTTCTGTAAACGATATAATTTATAATTGGGCAATTTCATGTAACTCCAAGACAATAAAAGTCATGCAAATCAAGGCAATTATAACTGACATTGACTGCTCTTAATATTGATCATGGCAGTAATGGTTTGTTGGAACCAGAAATGCTTTTAGTGCTGAAAGTGTTGCAAACAAGCATGATGATGATGTCTGCTCTGTTTTGATAGTGAACAAGCACAGCTCTGCTTCATTTTGATAGGACACAAGCACAGGTCTGCTCTGTTTTGATAGTGAACAAGCACAGCTCTGCTTCATTTTGATAGGACACAAGCACAGGTTTGCTCTGTTTTGATAGGGCACAAGCACAGGTTTGCTCTGTTTTGATAAGGAACAAGCACAGGTCTGCTCTATTTTGATAAGGAACAAGCACAGGTCTGCTTCATTTTGATAGGACACAAGCACAGGTTTGCTCTATTTTGATAAGGAACAAGCACAGGTCTGCTCTATTTTGATAAGGAACAAGCACAGGTCTGCTCTATTTTGATAAGGAACAAGCACAGCTCTGCTTCATTTTGATAGGACACAAGCACAGGTTTGCTCTGTTTTGATAGGGCACAAGCGCAGGTTTGCTCTGTTTTGATAAGGAACAAGCACAGGTCTGCTCTATTTTGATAAGGAACAAGCACAGGTCTGCTCTGTTTTGATAAGGTACAAGCACAGGTCTGCTCTGTTTTGATAAAGAACAAGCACAGGTCTGCTCTGTTTTGACAGTGAACAAGCAGCGGCCTGCTCTATTTTGATAAGGAACAAGCACAGGTCTGCTCTGTTTTGATAAGGAACAAGCACAGGTCCGCTCTGTTCTGATAAGTGACAAGCACACGTCTGCTCTGTTTTGATAAGGATCAAGCACATGTCTGCTCTATTTTGACAGTGAACAAGCACAGGTCTGCTCTGTTTTGATAAGGATCAAGCACATGTCTGCTCTATTTTGACAGTGAACAAGCACAGGTTTGCTCTGTTTTGATAGGGCACAAGCACAGGTCTGCTCTATTTTGATAAGGTACAAGCACAGGTCTGCTCTGTTTTGACAGTGAACAAGCAGCGGTCTGCTCTGTTTTGATAAGGAACAAGCACAGGTCTGCTCTGTTTTGATAAGGAACAAGCACAGGTCTGCTCTGTTTTGATAGTGAACAAGCACAGGTCTGCTCTGTTTTGATAAGGAACAAGCACAGGTCTGCTCTGTTTTGATAAGGAACAAGCACAGGTCTGCTCTGTTTTGATAGTGAACAAGCACAGGTCTGCTCTGTTTTGATAAGGAACAAGCACAGGTCTGCCCTGTTTTGATAAGGAACAAGCACATGTCTGCTCTGTTTTGATAGTGAACAAGCAGCAGTCTGCTCTATTTTGATAAGGAACAAGCACAGGTCGGTTCTGTTTTGATAAGGAACAAGCACAGGTCTGCTCTGTTTTGATAAGGAACAAGCACAGGTCTGCTCTGTTTTGATAAGGAACAAGCACAGGTCTGCTCTGTTTTGATAGTGAACAAGCACAGGTCTGCTCTGTTTTGATAAGGAACAAGCACAGGTCTGCTCTGTTTTGATAGTGAACAAGCACAGGTCTGCTCTGTTTTGATAAGGAACAAGCACAGGTCTGCTCTGTTTTGATAAGGAACAAGCACAGGTCTGCTCTGTTTTGATAAGGAACAAGCACAGGTCTGCTCTGTTTTGATAAGGAACAAGCACAGGTCTGCTCTGTTTTGATAAGGAACAAGCACAGGTCTGCTCTGTTTTGATAAGGAACAAGCACAGGTCTGCTTTGTTTTGATAAGGAACAAGCACAGGTCTGCTCTGTTTTGATAGTGAACAATCACAGGTCTGCTCTGTTTTGATAAGGAACAAGCACAGGTCTGCTCTGTTTTGATAGTGAACAAGCACAGGTCTGCTCTGTTTTGATAGTGAACAAGCACAGGTCTGCTCTGTTTTGATAAGGAACAAGCACAGGTCTGCTCTGTTTTGATAAGGAACAAGCACAGGTCTGCTCTGTTTTGATAGTGAACAAGCACAGGTCTGCTCTGTTTTGATAGTGAACAAGCACAGGTCTGCTCTGTTTTGATAAGGAACAAGCACATGTCTGCTCTGTTTTGATAGTGAACAAGCAGCAGTCTGCTCTGTTTTGATACGGAACAAGCACAGGTCTGCTCTGTTTTGATAAGGAACAAGCACAGGTCTGCTCTGTTTTGATAGTGAACAAGCACAGGTCTGCTCTGTTTTGATAAAGAACAAGCACAGGTCTGCTCTGTTTTGATAAGGAACAAGCACAGGTCTGCTCTGTTTTGATAAGGAACAAGCACAGGTCTGCTCTGTTTTGATAAAGAACAAGCACAGGTCTGCTCTGTTTTGATAGTGAACAAGCACAGGTCTGCTCCGTTTTGATAAGGAAGGAGCACATGTCTGCTCTATTTTGATAAGGAACAAGCACATGTCTGCTCTATTTTGATAAGGAACAAGCACATGTCTGCTCTGTTTTGATAAGGAACAAGCACATGTCTGCTCTATTTTGATAAGGAACAAGCACATGTCTGCTCTATTTTGATAAGGAACAAGCACAGGTCTTCCCTGTTTTGATAAGGAACAAGCACATGTCTGCTCTGTTTTGATAGTGAACAAGCACAGGTCTGCTCTGTTTTGATAAGGAACAAGCACAGGTCTGCTCTGTTTTGATAGTGAACAAGCACATGTCTGCTCTGTTTTGATAGTGAACAAGCACAGGTCTGCTCTGTTTTGATAAGGAACAAGCACAGGTCTGCTCTGTTTTGATAAGAAACAAGCACATGTCTGCTCTGTTTTGATAGTGAACAAGCAGCAGTCTGCTCTATTTTGATAAGGAACAAGCACAGGTCTGCCCTGTTTTGATAGTGAACAAGCACAGGTCTGCTCTGTTTTGATAAGGAACAAGCACATGTCTGCTCTGTTTTGATAAGGAACAAGCAGCAGTCTGCTCTATTTTGATAAGGAACAAGCACAGGTCTGCCCTGTTTTGATAAGGAACAAGCACATGTCTGCTCTGTTTTTATAAGGAACAAGCCCATGTCTGCTCTGTTTTGATAAGGAACAAGCAGCAGTCTGCTCTATTTTGATAAGGAACAAGCACAGGTCTGCCCTGTTTTGATAAGGAACAAGCACAGGTCTGCTCTGTTTTGACAGCAAACAAGCAAAGGTCTGCTATGTTTTTATAGTGAACAAGCTCATGTTTGCTCTTTTAATTTTAGGGGAAGGTGCTCTTATTAAAGTGAATACGATATTCAGAGACGGGTATTTTCATTTTTTCAAAAGTCTGTGACCTTACAGTGGGTTTTGTCATCATGTGTATACATGACTGTATATCCAAGGTTTGATGAAGAAATGAAATGCGACAATGGACAGAAAAATGAATGGTTTGATGAAGAAATGAAATGCGACAATGGACAGAAGAATGAATGGACATGGAGACTAATGATGATGAAAACAAGTGATCCATAAGTGTCTTGCAGCAATGTTTTTCACTCTTTTGGGAATAGTACCAGTACCCATTCAATTGGGAAAATTCGCCTTGTTTTGACTTACATTGGGAATTTATTTTCCACTACCAAACAAAAGCAGTATTGTATAATGCTTAAAGGGACACACGGCAATCTTGCAGTATTTGAATTGGGTGTCTCGATTTATATATCCAGTATCATTTTTACTTTTACCCTGGTTTCATTTAAATAAATCAAATTTTAAGTATTCACTATTTCGTCTTATTATACTACAAGTTTTAATATATTATTGGTGCAATAATATCAAAAATTAAAAATATGCAAAAATAACTGGCTTAATACAATTCTTATAATTAACATTAATGATTGAACAAATGCAATAATGTAGAAAAACTAACGGGACACCGCTAGTTTTTTGAAAAATCAAGATTGCCATGTGTCCCTTTAAATACTTTTCAAACACATTACCATGTACAAATTCTCTTGTAGTATGTCATTACCCTCACATAAAAGAATATATATGTTCCCCCTTCTTCTGTTTATAGTTTCACTGTAAATATTGAGAAAAAAAAATAAAAAATTGGATTGGGAATTTTTTCAGTCCAGTTGGAAAATAAACATTCTTTTTGCCATTGGGAATCATACCGTTTTTCGGTACCACTTATATAAGAAAAAAACACCCCAAAAACGCAAATCCGAGGGGGACTAACCCAAGGACCATTGTGATTAAGTTTCATCAAAATCCTTCAAGCAGTTTCAGAGAAGATGTCATTTTTAACGTTTTCATATAACTCTATGTAAACTTTGGACCGCCATGGCGGCCATTTTGATTATTCGACGATGACGAAAAACAAAAACTTGATAGAGGCCAACCCAAGGAACATGTATATGATATTTCACAAGAATGGAATAAGTGGTTTCAGAGCAGATTATTCGACGATAACGAAAAACACAAACATAATAGAGGCCAACCCAAGGAACATATGTATATGATATTTCAGTAGAATGGAATCAGTGGTTTCGGAAATGTCGTTTGAAATTTACTAAATTTGACCTAGTTTTAGCTATGGCAGCCATCTTGGATGACTGGCGGCCGCGAAAAACATAAATCTGAGAGAGACTATCCCAAATATCATTGTGCTTAAGTGAAAAACACAAATCTGAGAGGGACTATCCCAAATATCATTGTGCTTAAGTTTCATCAAAATCTTTCAGGCAGTTTCAGAGAAGATGTAATTTTTAACCTTTCCCTATATAACTCTAAACTTTGGGTCGCCGTGGTGACCATTTCATTATTTGACGATAACGAAAAACACAAACTTGATAGAGGCCAACCAAAAGAACATGTATATGATATTTCAGTACAATGGAATCAGTGGTTTCGGAGGAGATGTCATTTAAAATTTCATTAAATTTGACTTAGTTTTAGCCATGACGGCCATCTTGGATGAATGGCGGCCGCAAAAAACACAAATCTGAGAGGGACTATCCCAAATATCATTGTGATTAAGTTTCATCAAAATCCTTCAAGCGGTTTCAGAGAAGATGTCATTTTTAACCTTTTCCTATATAACTCTATGTAAACTTTGGGTCGCCGTGGCGGCCATTTTGATTATTCGACAATAACGAAAAACACAAACTTGATAGAGGCTAACCCAAGGATCATGTATATGATATTTCACAAGAATAGAATCAGTGGTTTCGGAGATGTCGTTTGAAATTTACTTAAATTTGACCTAGTTTTAGCTATGGCAGCCATCTTGGAGAACTGGCGGCCGCGAAAAACACAAATCTGAGAGGGACTATCCCAAATATCATTGTGATTAAGTTTCATCAAAATCCTTCAAGCGGTTTCAGAGAAGATGTCATTTTTAACCTTTTCCTATATAACTCTATGTAAATTTTGGGTCGCCGTGGCGGCCATTTTGATTATTCGACAATAACGAAAAACACAAACTTGATAGAGGCTAACCCAAGGATCATGTATATGATATTTCACAAGAATAGAATCAGTGGTTTCGGAGATGTCGTTTGAAATTTACTTAAATTTGACCTAGTTTTAGCCATGGCAGCCATCTTGGAGAACTGGCGGCCGCGAAAAACACAAATCTGAGAGGGACTATCCCAAATATCATTGTGATTAAGTTTCATCAAAATCCTTCAAGCGGTTTCAGAGAAGATGTCATTTTTAACCTTTTCCTATATAACTCTATGTAAATTTTGGGTCGCCGTGGCGGCCATTTTGATTATTCGACAATGACGAAAAACACAAACTTGATAGAGGCTAACCCAAGGAACATGTATATGATATTTCACAAGAATAGAATCAGTGGTTTCGGAGGAGATGTCGTTTGAAATTTACTTAAATTTGACCTAGTGTTAGCCATGGCGGCCATCTTGGATGACTGGCGGCCGCGAAAAACACAAATCTGAGAGAGACTATCCCAAATATCATTGTGCTTAAGTTTCATCAAAATCTTTCAGGCAGTTTCAGAGAAGATGTAATTTTTAACCTTTTCCTATATAACTCTATGTAAATTTTGGGTCGCTGTAGCGGCCATTTTTATTACTTGACAATAACGAAAAACACAAACTTGATAGAGGCCAACCCAAGGAACATGTAGATGATATTTCAGTAGAATGGAATAAGTGGTTTCGGAGGAGATGTCGTTTGAAATTTCCTGTAATTTGACCTAGTTTTAGCCATGGCGGCCATCTTGTATGACTGGCGGCCGCGAAAAACAAAAACCTGAGAGGGGCCCTCCCAAGTAACATTGTGATGAAGTTTCATCAAAATCCCTCAAGCGGTTTCAGAGGAGATGTCGATTTTATAAAATTGCTAACAGACAGACGGACGGACGCGGACGAAAAGTGATCGCATAAGCCCTCCTGGCCTTTGATGGGATGTTATTATTTAAAGTATATCTTATTAATTCAAATTGTACAATGTTCGTTACTTATGAACAATGGTTTTTCGCTTATATAGCACAGACATATTAATAATATTATTTGGTCTATGCTTATAGTAGAATCTCAAATTCAGTGCCTAAAGGTAAACCATACAGTTTGAGGCGATGAGATGGTGACTTTCCTTGTAGATGATGAAAGAAATCATTGCAGTGAGAATGACTTCCCTTGGAGGTGATGAAATAAATCATATCAGTGTGAGTGACTTCCCTTAGATGTGATGAAATAAATCATTGTAGTTTGAGAGTCCCCTTAGAGGGGAAGAAATAAATCACTGCAGTTTGGGTGACATTCCTTGGACGTGAAGAAATAAATCATTGCAGTTTGGGTGACTTTCCTTGGAAGTGATGAAATAAATCATTGCAGTTTGAGTGACTTCCTTTGGAGAAAATTAAATAAATTATCACAATCCGAGTGACTTCCCTTAGAAGTGATGAAGTGAATCATTCCAGTTTGAGTGACTTCCCTAAGAGGTGATGAAGAACCTGAATTAAAAAAAGAACTCACTTTCCAGCTGCATAGACCTCTGCTGTGTCAAAAAAGTTGATCCCACTTTCATACGCTAATGTTAGAATCTCTTCTGCAGCCTGAAAAAAAACGTTAATACTGAGTTAAAAAAAAAAGAAACAAATTATTAAACTTAACATTGAAGTCAATTTTATAAGTGTGGTTAATTTAGTGGTAGAGCGTTGGACTCGTGATCAAAAAGTTTTGGGTTTGTTCCTCACCATGACCATATGTGTTGTGTCCCTGAGCAAGACACTTTATCTGTATTTGCTTGGGACTGGTTCTAAACAGGAAAACATCGAGTGATTAATCGAGAATGGGTGGGTGGGTTGATGGATGGACGGACGGACGGACGGATGGACGGACGGATGGACGGACGGACGGATGGGTTGGCGGGGGGCTGATGGGTGGGGGTGGTGGTAGGGTGGGGTGGGGGTGGGTGTGTGGGTTGGGGTGGGGTGGGGTGAGATGGGATGGGATGGGATGATGGGATGGGATGGATGGATGGATGTGCGGACGGACGGATGGAAGACAGTATAAGATATCTACCTCATCAGTTGTCTGCGCACCGAATGTAACCCATGTTCCTGAAATTACAAACATACAACACAAAATTAATTAATAATTATAAATCAACTAAAACAATGACTTTCGATCCAAATACTGCCTTAAACTGATCTTCCTTCAGTGAGAAGTACTGGTAAACATTCTGTAAAGTTGCATCACTATAAATCAAATCTTACAGGAAACACGTTTTATCCAATGAATTGCAGCCTAGGAGTGTAATAAAGCCATAATATTACATATTTGTCTGTGATTTGTATAGAAAATACTGGGAATAAAAAAGCTATATCTACTCGTTTGCTCTACCCAGTGGGAGATACTTCCCAGTACGGAACATTGCTAGGCCTTTTCCGTCAGTGGCCGGAATGCCAACTGACGTTCCGATTGTTTTACGGACGTCGTCTTCAGATTCCGCCACTTGGAAATACTGATTACGGAAATTAACGAAGAGTTCCGGTTCCACTTGTTTCGTTTATATGACGTAACGTCGTCTTGGCGTCCTCATACAAACTGGTGTAAAAAGGCAAACTGGTGTAAAATATTGACGATAGGAAAGAAATTCATCACAGAATATATAATATATTATTATAGTTTTATTAACATTGTTGTGGTGATACGGGAAATAATTCCCTCGTGAGAAAGATCACACAAGTTTCTATATCGCAAGAATCTTTCTCTCTTGGGAATTATTTCCCGTATCACCACAACAATGTTAATTAAACTCTATTTAGAATTATTTTATTATTAGAATTTTGTGTTTCTGGGTTTCAAGAACCTCATTATTGACAATGTCCAGTAAAACCTGTGTGTGTTCTGAGAATGTAATGAGCTTTAAATTAACTGGTTTCGTTGATCCAATTTTTATCACTGAACCAATCAGAATGCTTCATTCATATTTTCATTGGTTGTTACTATCATGACATCACTTTCTGGGTATTATGACATCACACCCTGGTATTATGATGCAACTCCGCCGCGAGTGTGTTCTCAGAACTGAATGAGCGTTTTAATTGCTGGGAGAAACAGATTAAGACTGTTTGTATCACACATTGAGTAAAGGCACAGTGACACTTGGGCTGCAACAGCCTGCGATTCCCCCGGTCGCGCGACCGGGTCAGTCGCGGCAGGGTCACTGATGTCCGCAGGCAGCGGTCACACTATGAGACTTGGAAGGGACTTGTTTCAGGCAATCGCACGACCACTCGTAGGACAATCGTGCCATAGGTCGCAACCAACTGCGACTGATCGCACGACTGCTTGCGATTGGTCGTGCAACTACGTGAGATCCCCCGCAGACTGTTGCGATCAGTCGCACAATCACCCGCGACTGGTCATGCGAGTGATCGCAACTGGCTGCGACTCGTCTCAGCCGACTGCTTGCGACTGGTCTCAGCCGGCTGCTTGTGATTGGTCGTGCGACTACGTGAGATCCCCCGCAGACTGTTGCAATCAGTCGCACGATCACCCGCGACTTGTCATGCGAGTGATCGCAACTGGCTGTGACTGGTCTCAACCAGCTGCGACTGGTATATAAAACCCTGCCGTCACAGATCAGCAAATCAGTTGTGTCTTCAATCCGCACAGGTCAACCAGTAGCAAGGAGGTAGCAAGGAGGTCGTACGGCTCCACGACAACACGCACGAGAGGTCGTGGACTCGCACGACTTGTCGTACTAACTCGCACGACAAGTCGCAAGGTCGCACGACTAGTCGCGGATGGTCGTGCGACTGGCAGGGACCAGAGAATTGTGCAACCATCTGCGACTGCCCGCGACTGGTCGCACAAACACTAGTCGTACGACCACTTGCGACCTCCTGCGACCACTTCGATCGCAACCAGGTTTTTGTGCATGCTCAAAAACCTTGCCTCAACTGATTTGGCCCGTGCGCGTGTCTGAGACCGCCGGCGACTGTATGAGACTGCCCGAGACTGGTTGCACGATTTCCTGCAATTTTCCCCGTTTTTTAGGTCTCAAGAGGTAAGATGATCGCAGGCCAAGTGTGACTGGGCCTTTATGAGTTTCTTGAAACCAAGAATCACAAAATTCTAAACATAAAATAATTCTAAAATGATTTAATAGCCTGTTTAGTGTAATATATGCAAATGAAGGCTGAATCATAACTTGTTTTTTTCAGTTCAACAAGTGTAATCAAAATATATTGCCTCATTGACTTACAAAACCAGTAGTTACCGGGTTAAAGAAATCAACAAGACACTTCCGAATGCTCAGTGTGGTACATAGAAGACTGTAGCAACACTTAATATAAGCAGCTATATTAATAAATATATGTTAGGCCATAATACATTAATTGCTAGATTCCCATCCCGCCCGCCCCCATTTTTTTATGCTGCCCCGTTAATTTGTATTTCTTCAAAAAAAAAAAAATTGAAAGTATGAAACACTTTTACAAATGTGTTTTCAATCTTGGAAGTACTCAGTAGTAATTTTTTTTACTATTTTTGCCTTGTGACTTGGCCATTTTCCATTTGTCATATAAAATAAAAAATAAAAAAAAAATAAAATTCACCCCCAGCCCCTTAATAGAAATAAATTTGGATGGGAAAATAGCAATTAATTTATTATGGCCTTACATGACATTTTTATAGCATTGAAAATTGCCAGATATCGTAAAATAAAATAACCACCAATCCCCCATTTTGAATGTGATCGGAAAATGAATAGAATGAGCCTATTAACATTTGCTAAATACATCTTTACATTCAAACATACCTTGTCTTAGCAACAGGGCTTTGTTTCGGAAATAGGGGAAGAGGCCCATGCAGGCCCTTCAAAAGGAGGGGGTGGGTGGGGTTTTATTTTGGAAATAGGGGAAGAGGCCCATGCAGGCCCTTCAAAAGGAAGGGGTGTGGTGGGGGAAGCAGGATTTTCGAGTTCAAGGGGAAAAAATAATGCAATTTCGAGATATATGGGGAACTGTGTATTAGGCAGAAATAGAAGATTTGGGTGTGCAAATATGCAAAAGAGATAAATTTTAGATATACCGTCTTCTATAAATGTATCCCAAACATAATAATGTTGAGAAAATTAGAGGGGAAACTAATGTTAAGCAAAACAAAAAAAATAATTTAGGAGAATTTTCTCAGCCAAGAGGGGGAAAAAATCTAGTCTGTTTTGCTGGGTGGAAGGGGCCGAATATCGAGCCCTGTTTAAGAAGGAAAAAAAGTCCTGACATAGCAACCTTCCTACCATCTGCACATCCTACGCCCAGGTCTAATACAAGTGTACAGATTTGTTTAATGTATACATCCTTGAGAATTGAAGAGACATTAAAATACTACAAACAAACAAAAAAACTAATTCAGGGCATTAATAATCCCCGACTTTTGAAAAACAATCTTACATCTTTACATGTTATTGACCTTGTACGCCAAATATAAAAGCCTAAGAGGAGTAGATGACACACATTTTGCAATTTTGTTTTGTTTGTTTGTATGGTGTTTTACGTCATTTTCAATACATGTAAGGTTAATATATGACGGTCGATTTTTTGTGGTGGAGGCAGACCACCCACTTTTCCTGGGTAGAACCAGTACTGCACACTTCCCGCCATCCGTAAGAATCGACACTTCCTGATTTACAAGTCAAGCTCCCAGTGGGATTCGAACCCGCAGCAGTGAGAGGCGAAGTTTACAATGCAACGTTGTTAACCATTCGGCCATGGAGACACTGTTTTGTGAGTGTTCAGTAAAATATAAAGGGCAACAACTCCATGAGTAATTCTTATATGCCTTAAATGATCTGCCATTGCTTCCTACACCTGAGTTCCTGCTTAACATGTAGCATGTTGCACATCTAGTTTTGTGCAGTTTGCTCTTTTGGTTTTTGAGGAATATGCAAAAAGTTTTTACAATATCAGTATTAAGACTTTCCTTCTACATAAAAAGGGCAAGAACTCCTGTAATTTGTTTAATCTATCTATCTATCTATCTGTGTATACTGCTATACTCCCCTCGCGGGTATTTTAAGCAGGAAAAAGTGCATTTGTCGGTGAGAATAGTGAGAAAAGTTAAAAGTAGATAGATAAGACTGTCTAAGTGAAAAAGTGAAGTAAAATAGTGTTAATAGAAGAAATAAAAAGAGTTTAAAAACAACAACTTCCGGATCTCAATGGTGATTCAACTGGCTGACTGACTGCCTAAACAGATTTATGTTTAGCAGGACAGCAATACTATGAGGAAGCGAATTCTTTAGCGTGACTGTGTGGGGGAAAAAAGAAAATTTGTAGAAGTTTGCATTTGTATGAATTTGTATGAGAGAATTCAGGTGCATGTGCCTGGTCATTCTGATAGGGTGTTGGAGATAAGGAGGCATTGGAATTTCAACCTGGTGATGGAATATTTTATAAAACATTAACAATTTTGAGTCAGTTCTTCTGTCTTTTTAAGTGTTCTCCAGCCTAGATTTGTTTGCAAATCTGTTACACTGTGATATGGTGAATAGTTGTTTTTTACCCATCTGACTGCGCGGCGTTGTATAATTTCTACTTTATTTATGTTAGTGAGAGTGTATGGTGACCAGACTGTGGATGCGTATTCCAGTTGTGGTCTAACGAGAGTGGTATATGCAAGTTCGCGTACTTTTTCGTGTTTTGTGGTTATGTTTTTTTTAGGAAGCATAAAGTTCTGTTTGCTGTTGTTGTGATGCGATTAATATGTGTGTTCCAGGATAAATCATGAGATATGTCCACGCCTAGATATTTTGCATCTGACAGCGCTTCTAGTGTTTGACCATGAAGTTTATATTGGTGTTTTAGGAAGTTTTTATTTCTGGCTATATGGAGAACTTGACATTTACTGGGATTGAACTCCATGTCCCACTTGGACTCCCATTTCTCAAGAAGAAGAAGATCAGATTGTAGGGTTTGACAGTCAGACGGGTTATTTATAGTGATGTAGACTGTGGTGTCATCTGCAAATAATCTCACTTGTGAGGCTATAGAGTCAGGGAGATCATTTATGTAAAAAAGAAAGAGAAGGGGTCCGAGAACACAGCCTTGTGGCAGACCAGATGTTACAGGTACCTCAGAAGAAGTAGAACAACAGTTTGAGATCTACCAATGAGAAAGGAGTGAATCCACTTAGAAACAGCGGGTGAGGCTCCATGTTCATGAAGTTTAAAGAGAAGTTTAAGATGACTGACCTTGTCAAAGGCTTTACTAAAAGCCAAGAGAATTAAGTCAGTTTGCTTAAGGAGAGAGATTTCTAGTGAGGTCATCCACTAGTCCGAGGAGCTGGGTTTCGCAGGAACGTCTCTGCCATTACTTCCTATATAAATCTTTCACACCTAGTTTGGTCAGGTTAGCTTTTATAGTTATAGAGGAGTAGGCAACACAACGTTTTACAATATTAAAGACACATTTCCAACGCTACTTGGTCATTGAAAAAGCACGGGAAGCTTGAATATTTTTATTAGTTTTTTATTTGTATAGCATAGCTATATTGAGAGTAACAACAGCTTAATGAATGAATAAATGGTGTTTTACGGCACGTCGACACATAAATCGGTCATATTGTGCGCAAAAATTGATGAAAAATGAAGTATTATTTAAAAATTAGTGTAAATATATAAAGATAAAACTATTAAAAAACTAAGGGATGATAAGGTGTAATATAAACTATGTATGTAAATCAACAAATGCCCGTCAACGGGCATATAAACAAGTAAATATATATAAGAACACATTATAATGATTTATATAGTCTGATCTCTTTTAGGAAATCTAAAACAAGACTAAAATCTACAGTATCAAATAACTCTTTCATAGTATTAACATTGTAGTACCTTTGACGCATAGGATCAAAGTCTACGCATTCCAATAAGATGTGTTTGACCGTTTAAACGGAGCAAAGCAGGGTATACATTCTGGTAATTGCTCAACTTGTAATAATATGAATGAGTATAACGTGTATGCCCTATCCTGCACCGGGCTAGGATAACTTCCTCTCGACGAATGGGTCTAGTAGAAGAACGCCATTCTCCGAGTAACGGTTTAATTGAATGGAGTTTATTGTTAACGGACAAATCCCAAGCGGTTTGCCAAGAGTTACAAATATATGTGTTAATACAACTTTTAAAATCAGTATAAGGTAATTTGGTATTAGATATATGTAAATCTAATGCTGCCTTAGCAGCACTATCAGCTCTATCATTACCACGTATTCCTACATGGCTTGGAAGCCAGCAGAAAATAATAACATTATCAATTATAAGAGAATTGTACTTTCCTAAAAGTTGAAGCACAACTGGGTTATCATGTTTCATATTACCCAGTGCTTGAAGAGATGAAAGGGAATCAGAAAAGATTACGAAGTGGTCATCATCAGATTCCTGAATATAATTTAAGGCAAGTTCAATTGCCTTAAGTTCAGCTGAAAAGATAGAGGCCTTGTCAGGCAGGCGGCTCTTTATGCTGTGTTTGTGAACAGCTGCTGCAGCTACCTTATCTCCATCTTTAGAGCCATCTGTGTAGATATGTTGAAAGTCAATGTATTTCGATATAATTTCATTAAATTTGCTTTGAAAGACAGTAGGGTCTGTACTGGATTTGTTATTATTACAAAGATCAAAAATAATTGTTGGAGTTTCCAAAGTCCACGGTGGAATTTGTGGTACTTTGTACTTGGCAATCAAATTTAGGTCAATTTCAGTGTCTCTTAATTTTGGTTTAATACGAAGACCAAATGGTCGAATGGCCTTCGGTTTTCGATCAAAAAGAGGTTCACAACTAGGATTAAAAACATTATCGAAAGTTGGGTTTGAAGGGTTAGACTTTAATTTAATGGCGTATTGAAGAGCTAATTTGTCTCGTCTATGAGACAGTGATGGTTCATTGGCTTCAACATATAGACTTTCGGCTGGTGATGTACGAAAGGCACCTAAGGCGAGTCGTAATCCTTGATTATGTATAGGGTCGAGCATCTGCAAGTACGACTTGCGAGTCGATCCATATACTACTGAGCCGTAGTCCAGCTTGGATCTGATAAGAGATCTGTAAAGTCGCAAGAGGACTTTTCGACCTGCTCCCCAATTAGTGTTTGCAACAACTTTAAGTAAGTTAAGAGCTTTAAGGCATTTGGCCTTCAAGTATTTAAGGTGTGGTATAAACGTTAATTTACGGTCGAAAATAAGACCAAGGAATTTTGTCTCATCCATTACTGGTATTGGTGACCCGTCCAGTGTTAGATGAGGGTCTTCATGATGTTTACGAAGTTGACAAAAGTGCATACAATTAGTTTTAGATTTAGAAAATTTAAAACCATTTTCATCAGACCAGGTCTGAAGTTTATTGAGACATTGTTGTAATTGTCTCTCGATAGTATTCATGTTTTTTGCACGATAACATATAACAAAGTCGTCAACATATAGCGAAAAATCCACACCTGGATTGATGCATTTTACTATACTGTTAAACTTTATATTAAAAAGTGTGACAGATAGTATGCTGCCCTGTGGAACACCCATCTCCTGTTCATGAATATCAGAGAGGGTTGAACCCATTCGGACACGAAACTGTCTATCATCTAAGAATTTCTCTATAAAAATGGGTAATCGGCCTCTAAGACCAATGTCATGTAGATCATTCATAATAACGTACTTCCATGCAGTATCATAAGCTTTCTCCAAGTCAAAAAATACAGCGACTAAATGTGCTTTTTTTATGAAAGCTTCCCTAATAAACAATTCAAATCGTATGAGATTGTCTGTTGTGCCTCGTTGCCGCAAACGAGTCTCTCATTAATCATTCGTTCCATGGTTTTACATATACAACTAGTTAAAGCGATTGGGCGATAATTTATTGGGTCCGTATGATCCTTTCCAGGTTTGGGGACTGGAATAACGATTGCTTCCCGCCAAGAATCGGGGAAGATTCCCGTCACCCAAACCTTATTAAATATATCAAGAAGGGTAGAGAGACAGGATTCAGGTAAATGTTTTAGTAATTGATAATGGATATCATCAGGACCAGCTGATGTATCATGAGCCTTTTTAAGGGACTCTCGAAGTTCTTTGAGAGTGAATAGTTTATTGTATTTTTCCAAGTTTTTCGACTTGAAGTTCAGCTTATTCTGTTCTTTTTGTTTCTTATTTTTCAGAAAATTTGGTTGACAATTTTCAGAAGAAGAATTTTTTGAAAAAGTTTCTACCAAAGTGTTTGTAATATCTTTGACAGATGTTATATCTCCATTGTCTCTTTTAAGATGATTTACAGAACTGGAATTACCTTTACCACTTATTTTCCGGACCAATAATTTGTCCCATGTCTTCTTAAGTGATGAGCGAGAATTCAGCCTAGAGACGTAAGATCTCCAGGATTTCCTCTTGCTATCCTTAATAGTACGACGGGCTTTCGCACGAAAAGCTCTAAAGTTATCTAAATTTGTTTGAGTTGGCCGCAAGTTAAAATTATTTAATGCAGCTTTTACGTACCATGGTTTATGTGGGCGTTTAGGATTTGCCGAGGTTTTTGGAATTGTTTGATCAGCTATATCGTGAAGAATTTTGGTAAAAAGAGCAGTTGCGTCTTCGACATCCTAACAACAGCTTAACAACACTTTGTAATTTACTTTAATGAAGAAATATATGTTCATAATTTAGCTTTTGAATACAAAACTTATCTGGTATTTCTTAATTGTTTTTAGACCAAAAATCAGAGCACAACACAATAAATATACAACATTCTTTAATGTGTTATTATGTGTACTGGTTCATTGGGTGGGCCTCATAATCTGAAGAAAAATTGAATATCACAATTTTCTCATGAAATTGTTTGGCTAGCAGTGATTTACAGTTAACTATAGAAATTCTCTCCCCGCCCAAATACAATAGGCTCGAAATGTGTCTTTAAGACTTGACTTATAATTAGAATGACAGAAGGCAATAACTCCTGTAATGTTTATCAGATTTATTTGCCCTTGCTTCCTACACATGATTACATGGTAGTGATCTTGCACACCTAGTATGGTCAGCTTAGCTTTTATTATAGTTTTAGAGGAGTAGGCGACACAACATTTTACAACATTAAGATGACAAAACTGTCAAAGGCAACAAGTCCTGTAATTTATTGTATCTGATTTATTTGCTCTGGCTTCCTAAACATCATTACATGCTAGTGATATTGCACACCAAGTTGGTATAACAGTTTTTGAGCAATAGGCGATACACAAATTGACACACGGACGGACAATATTTCTATATCCCCATCTTTTGCAATGTGAAAGCGAAGGATAAGAACACATACAAGAATTTTTATCAATTAATAAATGAAAAAATAATTTTATTTTTATCTTAAGGTTAATGGGCTCACAACATTATTTCCAAAAGGACTTTTTAAAGCTTTTAATTACTTACCTAGACCAACTATAGAAACTCTAAGCCCCGATTTACCAAGGTTCCTGAAACATAAATATATAAAACATAATTAATCATGTATTTATAGTAAGAATTGAATTGAATGTTGTTTAACGGCTCATCAACACAGTATAGGTTATTTAGAGCCACCCCAGAGAGAGGGGAAGGATACATATGAATCCGGGAACCGTGCCCTACTCTTATTATCGAATAGATTCCTATGGTTCTTTAACATGCTCGGAGGATAGACCGATACACAGGACTGCCCGGTTGACATCCCCATCAGATGGACGAGGCTAATGGTAAGTGTCTTGCCCAAGAACAAATCGACGAAACTCAGTGGCACCACAGAGTATTGAATCCGAGGCCTCTGGTTACAAATCCGCCTCGCTACTGACTGCGCCATGCCAGCCCTCTTTATTACTTATAGTAATAGTGGCACAGCAAGGGTAACAGAGTAAGCATGATGCATCCATCAACAATCCATGATCAATCCTAGTTCAGAACAATTCTACATAAAAATAGAACTGAATGTGATCAATAACCCATCTTTTTTTTATTCTAAAAATAAGTATAAAAGTCGAACAGGAAATGCAGCTTTCACAGAACCCAGTAAACCCAAAAACATGTAAAAAGACAAACACGATTTGCAATGTTAATAAAGAATAAAGGCATATATGACATCACAAACACAAAAAAGGTTGACAATAGGGCTACCGCCTTGGAATCTTCTGTGGCAAAAAAGGTCGCTGGGGGCTTAAACCTGGTTCTAGCGTGATTGCCTTAGATCAGTCAACCAAAGGGCCATAATTCTGTAATAAATTAGGTAATCAACAATAGGGTATGTAAAGGGACATAAGGTCATCAGTTGTGCATGTGTATATGAAGTTTGGGAACAACCCATTCAAAATGTTTGAGAAATGCTAGTAATAACAAGAGGTCAATGACCTTGAAGCTCTACTGATAGATTTTGATAGCTAGATCAGCATTCCTGTGAAGTTTCATAAAAATCTGTCAAGTAGTTTCAGAGGAGTAGTCGCTACAAGTTGAAGTTTTTACTATATAACTCTAGGTAAACAAAGATGGCCACTGGCAGCCATGTTTAATGTTGAATCAAAATAATTTTCGACAAGGATCAACATGTTGTCATGCTGATCATTTCAGAAAAAGTCCCATATCAATATCACTTACAGTTTAGACATCAAGAGCAACATTCCTGTGAAGTTTCATAAAAATTCTTCAAGTAGTTTCAGAGGAGTAGTCGCTACAAGATTTTTTTATATAAATCTATGTAAACAAAGATGGCCACTAACGGCCATGTTTAAAGTCGCATTGAAATAAATTTCGACAAGGATCAACAACATGTCATGCTGATCATTTTAGAAAAAGTCCCATATCAATATCACTTACAGTTTTCAAGAAGTAGTCGCTACAAATTTATTTATTTTAAATCTATTTTTAGCCATGGCGGCCATCCTTAATTTCCGGCCAGCCTGAAATTTTTCTAGGATCAACTAGGCATCAAGAGCAACATTCCTGTGAAGTTTCATGAACATCCATCAAGTAGTTTCAGAGGAGTAGTCGCTACAAGTTTTTACTATATAACTCTATGTAAACAAAGATGGCCACTGGCAGCCATGTTTAATGTCGAATCAAAATAATGTTCAACTAGGATCATAATCATGTCATGCTGAACATTTTTGAAAAAGTCCCATATCAATATCACTTATAGTTTTCAAGAAGTAGTCACTACAAACTTGTATTTTAAAAATCTATTTTTAGCTTTGGTGGCCATCTTGGATTTCACATCAACATGAATAATTGCTAGGATCAACTAGACTTCATGGGCAACATTTCTGTAAAGTTTCATGAATATCCATCCAGTAGTTTCAGAGGAGTAGTCGCTACAAATAAAAGTTTGCGGACAGACGGACGGACGACGGACGTCGCACCACGGCATAAGCTCTGCTGATCTCTGATCAGTCGAGCTAAAAATGAACTGACGGGATCGACGTGACGGACAAAAAGGTTATGGACATGACATGACGTTACGGACTACATGATTCCTATATAGCGTCCACTTCACTGTGAAGCGGGGAAATAATAATTAACTTATTTGGAACTCCTTTAACCCTTAACCCCCTACATATATATAATGGACTGTTCTTTCTTTGAATTAAGACCATTCGGGGAAATAATAATTAACTTATTTGGAACTCCTTTAACCCTTAACCCCCTACATATATATAATGGACTGTTCTTTCTTTGAATTAAGACCATTCCATTGATGTGAAGGGGTGTTTTGGGGGAAATGACTGATCAGCAGCAGGACATTGTAAACCCTGATCAGCTTGCAAGTTACTCGCAGGCTGATCTGGGTTTACAATGGACGTAAAGGCTATTAGAGTCGTGCTTAGCGAGTTAAGGGTTAATTCTATATAACAAAATAGCTGTCTTACTCTTTTTTAGTCTACATTCATGTTGATAATATTACTGACCACTTAGCGAGTTAAGGGTTAATTCTATATAACAAAATAGCTGTCTTACTCTTTTTTAGTCTACATTCATGTTGATAATATTACTGACCACTTCATATTTCCTATACTTTTAACTTAAAGAAACTAACCCGCCAAATAACAGCAAAATTACAAGTACAAAACTATTTACCGTATTTCCTCTAATAGTAGTGCCCGGGCGCTACGCAAAGTGCAAAGGGGGCGATACTAGTATGATACAAATGTTCAATATATTTCACCTCCTTTCCCGACTGTTTCCTTATAGAATTACTGTACGGCGATCTTTTACTGTTACACTGGTATTCACTAAACCTAAACCCGACAATGTACTGAGTATATTACTGTCATCACTCCGCATCTGTATGATACACATTTCCTTGGAACTTGACGATTACAACACGGGTTGGCTGCGTATGAATTAAATAGTAATAAAAGATAAACTAAATAGTAAATTGAAAGAAAGGAGAAAAATAATTTAAGGTTAATATGTCATATACCATACCAGTGTCGAAATAATAAAACTCCTCTAATCAAATCCATAAGCGGTAAAGATGAAAAAAGTGTGTGTTTTAGGAACTTTTAGATTTTTGAAGAAGGTTACAGGTTTCTTAAAACAGGTGGAGGCACTTCTATTAGGGAAGGCACTTCTAATAGAGGAAATACGGGATCAAAACTCTATCCGGGTGTTTAGGTCATACAATATAATGAATCTTTGCCAATTAAAGGTATAGATTTTTGATGTATTCTTAAAATACTCTCGTTTGAATATGCATAAAACAAATTATGAGTTGGTAACTCTCAACTCAATGCTCCAGTTTTGGGGTTTTACCCAGGCTGGTTAAAGCGAATGAATGAATGAATGAATGAATGAATGAATGAATGAATGAATGAATGAATGAATGAATGAATGAATGAATGAATGAATTTATAGAGGGTGACCAAATTAGCCAACACATACTAATCTCCCTTGGGGCCCTCCGAATATAGAGTTTGAATTCTCAAAATATGCAAGTTATATACATGTATAATACCTCATTGTCAGTAGGTTTAGAAACAGTATACATATCATGCATATGTTGTAAAATTTGGCTGTTGTTGGCGGGACAGCTACTTTAAAGATGTGTTTACCGAAATATGCTATTTTACATTAATTTTAATGAAATAGCACCCTTTAAGTATTCATTTTAAAGAGACTTGAGGTGATCTGGAAGCAACGTGGGTATCAAGCCAAATACGAACGCAACCATCATAATGTGTGTCCTTTTCATATTCATTAAATAGAGACATTATCCACACAATTTAATTATTGGTAATGAAATAGTTTAATCTGCAAATTTACTATAAATCATTAATAGTTACTCATATGTCAATTTACATCTCTTATAAATTCTTGTTTTTTAATAGAAGTACACTAATTTACACAGTCAAGATGTTCAGTTATCCAAACCGTACACTTTTCATTAACAATAATTAACCAAATGGTTAAATATGTGGCTAAATTATCTTGCATATCCATTTTTCATACAAAGCTGAGCAGATCATGAAAGTTTTAATTTGTGTATTCGGATGGAAATCCATCACTCTTCTAAATCACCTCTGCTCTGAACAGTCAGAATACAACTCATTTAATTATGGTTAGCTGCATCTCACTTCAGTCAGTCAGACCCATTAGTAGGTGGCTTTCTTCTCTTGTCTGATGGCTTGTTTCACCAGTCAATATGGATCTGAACAATTAACTGCTGTGTATGTTTTCACCATTATTTTGCTTTTATCCATATCTTTTGTTATATTGATCCATTATTAATATGCATAAAATCAAGTCTGGTATTAGTTGAGAGAATCATAGCTCTTATGGTCCTACCACAGAGCTATTATGTGGCCTATTGAAATATAGAACGTATGCAGCACAACTCAATCCACACTTTTTCGGAGAGGTTTTTGAGGACACCACAAAAGGCATGCATTATTAGAAACTGCGGTATTTCAATTGACTAAACTTTAAATACCACACGTCCATGCAAACCAAAGAGAAGGATGTTACAAGCAGATCTAGTAAACTTGTTTGTAAAATATATTTTCAGATATGTCTTTCTTGAATCAATACTTTCATCTTAAAATATTTCGTTCTCATATGAGATCTTGTTCTGTATTTGGAAACTAGTTTCCTGCATGGGAAGGTGTGGTATTAAAGGTTTAGTCAACTGGAATGTGGTGTTTTTTATGCAGACATTATGTGATCTCTTCAGAAACCTCGCTGGAAAGTGTGGGTGGATTCATGCTGCATATCAACCTATATTTTCTATAGGCCACGTCATAGCTTCATGGTAGGTACAGAATATTAAATCATAAGAGATATGCCAGACAGATTCTCACAGCTAGCCTGGCAATCTCTACCCCGAGTTGTCATTCTTTGCATACAAATACACCTCTGTCATCGTCTCATCAAATACCAAGAAACTTGGCTAACGATGAATAATGATGGAAATGCAAAATTTCTTGATTGCACTAATATTTTTCTGAATTAACTTTATATGAAATGCTTAAATTACAAAAGAAAACAATTTTTCAGCTTGAATGTTTTAAATATACAGTAAATTATGCTCAGAATTATACTGCGGTAGAATAACGGTTTGTACTTTGGCATATCACTCTGCCGTCAAAACATTCAAAATACGCACCACCAAATCGTTGCAGTACAGCATTTACTTTCCAGTATCACATATATAGCTCTTAACAACCTACCTTAAATTAAATTACTAACTTAAAATATATATCAAACTAGAAATGTATCCATAGGACACGGATGCCCCCAGCATAAGTTATTGAGCGGAAAAAGGGCCATAACTCCTTCAGAAATTGACCGATGTTGACCTAAATCGAACTTGGCCTGTGTTTTATAATTACACAGCTACACACCAGATATTAATAACAAACATGGACCCTTTCAAAAGTTACTGAGCGGAAACCAATTTGTTGCAGAAAATTAAGTCGAAAAGGGGCACAACTCCTGCAGAAAATGAGCAACATTGATCGAAATCGAACTTGACCTGTATTTTATAATTACACAGCTACACACCAAATATTAATTACAAACATGGACCCTTTCAAAAGTCATTGAGCGGAAACCAATTTGTTTCAGAAAATTAAGTCGAAAAAGGGCCACAAACCCTGCATAAAACGAGCAACGTTGACTAAAATCGAACTTAACCTGTATTTTATAATTACAAAATGACACACCAAATATTAATTCAAAACACGGATCCTTTCAAAAGTTATTGAGCGGAAACCAATTTGTTGCAGAAAATTAAGCCGAAAAGGGGCCACAACTCCTGCATAAAATTAGCAACGTTGACCGAAATCGAACTTGACCTGTACAGGGGTAACACTTATGCCCCTTTCGGCATTCTCAAATGCCGGGGGCATAAATCTAGAAAATAAGTCGTGTTTCTTCCGACTGTTCATGTGTCAATCAGCAGCCGATAGTTGGTGATGACACGGTGTTGAAGTTCTGTTCGCCATTTTGATATTTTAGCTATGGTCATGTGACAAATTATCATGTGATCGCAGGCTACTTTCTTAGACGTTGACAGAGGTCAATGTAATGGTCCTGCTGAGTTATGTTTTGACTGATATTCACATCTACATGTTATCATATTTCAGGTTTTAAAAAAAATCTGGCATCTTTATTTTATGACAATAAAAAGTCTGGAAAATAGGAAAAAAATCTACCTTTAACTTGCCCTTTAAAGGACCATTTCCTGTATGTACATTTGTATAGGCTTTTATGTATATATATGCTATAAGTTAACAGATGCACCTTGATCTTTATCACCTTTTTAATATATTTCCCACCTGATCATAATGTCAACAGAGACACATACTTCTTTAAAGGACCATGCAACCAATATTAGGCTCAGTCTCAAGAATAGTGTGTTCTAAAACTAATGGTCAATGATTCGGACAAACAGTTCATAACTTACATTGAATATATATAAAAGTATAGTTTATTATGTCAGACATATTGAGAGGTTTACACAATAAATAACCTCACTGAGAATTAGCCCAGATTTCTGGTCTCAGGGAGTTGGCTTATTTAAACATCGAGATGGGCGTAGCCTATTGAGGTGTTTAAATAACCAACGAGCTGAGACAGACTCTATCTTTATTGTAGCATGGTGTACTTAGTAACACTGTGACGTCATAGTGACCGAACTCTAAATTCCAATATCCGGTAGTTGTAGTACGGTAAAGCCACGCCCCGTTAGTTACCCTAAATTAAACGATTTAATGCTCTGCGTTCATCAAAGGAAACGTCACCGACCATGCTACAAAGATATATAATGTCATGAATGCCTCCCAACCATTTCTAACTAGTGTGTGCGAGTGCAACCTTAACCCGCTAAGCCTGACTACTATAGCCTTTGCATCCACTGTAAACCCAGATCAGCCTGCGTGTAACTCGCACTTTACTCGCACTAGGATGAGTTTACAATGTCCGGCTTCTGATCAATCATTTTCCCCAAAACACCCCTTTTTCATGTAAACGGAATGGTCTTAATTCAAAGAAAGAACAGTCCATTATATATATGTAGTGGGTTAAAGGCTAAGTGCATAGTCCCTCCTCCCACTTTACTAGGTGAGAATCTAAAAGGCTTTGAAGCAAATAATTCTGCTGACAATAAGTGGGATGCATCTGTCGAAGCAAAAACTTGTTGTGGAGCCTTTCTGGACAGCAATTCCTCTTGCATCCACCCCTGCATCCATTAAACATACCAGATGTGCATAATTTGTATTTTCTCTCATATAAACAGTCAGGCTGATGCAGTTAACTAATGGAATAACCTGGGGTGCTGCATGCTAACTAATTAGTCGTACAACCAATTTGCTGACTTATTAGTGGTACAACCAATACTGAGGGTGTTACTAATTAGTCTAAGCATGATCAATTGAGTTATTAAAAATACACATGATTGTATAAGTTGAATAATTAATTGGGTTGTACAACACTAAGCTTAGATTATATCAGGTCGAAATGGGGAAAGTTGATATGAGCCAAAAATAATGTCAACAACAATGGAGATAATATAACGCTCTTGATCCCATTTAGCTCAAATTAATCATGCAGATAATTAGCCTTATGAATAATATTTTTCAATCACAAAGTCTGAACCCCACCCTCACATGACCCCACTCCCTCCACCCATCTCACCCCACTGACTCTCCATCCACACCCACCATCTGCACTCAACAAGTGCATTTGTAAGCATAATGTTCTCCACCATCATTCCTGGGATTCTGTTGTGGTAGATTAGGATAACAAAATGAGGTGTTTCTCTAGTACAGTCCGGGCCTGAATTATTGATGGCCTCTCACATTAGTATCATGGGAAAGAGAAGACAACAGCAGTTCTAGCAGCTCTTAGGGTACTAAGTGGCATGCCTGGTTTGCACTCCCACCCAATAGATCTCCTAACTGCAACCGGAATCCTTAGAATCACTTTATATACTACTAGAAGGGTTTCCAAGAAACACTTGTGTTGCGGCCGGGCCGGGCCTGCCATGTGTGTATTTCAGAAAGGACAATCTAACTAGGGCAATCTAACTATAAAGTTTCAAGACAGGGGTGCCATCCTTCATGAATTATGGACTGAATCCTTCATAAATTATGGAGCAAATTTTTGTTAAAGTCTATGGAAAGGGGCATAAATCTGCAATAATTGAAGTACAGTTTACGCAGTCATTGAGTCATCCAGTTATCCAAACCAAACATTTTCATTAACAATAATTAAACGAAACGTTGAATATGTGGCTAAATTTACCGCATATCCACTCTTATATAAAGCTGAAGCAGATTATGAAAGTTTTAATTTGTATTGGATTGAAATCAATCACAGTTTCACTCTTCTAAATCACCTCCACTTTCAACTCATTTAATTATGCATGGTTAGCTGCATGCATCTCACTTTAATAAGTAAATCCCCATTAGAACAGTGTCTTTCTTCTCTTGTCTGATGGCTTGTTTCACCAGTCAGTATATGGATCTGAACAATTAACAGCTGTGTATGTTTTCACAACTTTGAATAGACCATTATTTTGCTTTTATCCATAATCTTTTGTTATATTGATCCATTATTAATATGCATAAAATCAAGTCTGGTATTAGTTGAGAGAATCATAGCTCTTAATATGGTCCTACCACAGAGCTATTACGTGGCCTATTGAAATATAGAAGGTATATGCGGCACAACTCAATCCACAATTTTTCGGAGAGGTTTATGAAGACACCACGAAAGGCATGCATAAAAAACTGCGGTATTTCAATTGACTAAACTTTAAACACCACACATCCATGCAAACCAGAGAGAAGGATGTATACGAGCAGATCTAGTTACTTGCTTGTAATGACTTTATTTTCAGACATGTCTTTCTTGAATCAACGTTGTCATCTAGAAATATTTCGTTCTCTATGAGATATTGTTACGGGTTTGGAAACTAGTTTCCTGCTTTGGAAGGTGTGGTATTGAAAGTTTAGTCAACTGGAATATGGTGTTTTTTAGGCAGACATTATGTGATCTCTTCAGAAACCTCGCCAGAAAGTGTGGATGGAGTCATGCTGCATATCTACCAATATTTTCTATAGGCCACGTCATAGCTCCATGGTAGGTACAGAATATTAAATCATTACAGATAATGATTCTCACCGCTAGTCTGGTATAAGTCGTGCAGTTATGTTTTGATTGGTATTCACATTTTCGATTGGGACAATACACCTTAGTAACATGTAAATTCACATATTTCATATTTTTAAAAAGATCTGTAATCTTTATTTTATGACAATAAAAGTCTGGAAAACAGAAAAAAAATCAACATTCAACTTGCACTTGAACACGTTTTCTTGCTTCTCCCACTCCTCTCACCCCCTCCACCCATCTCACCCCACTGACTCTCCATCCCCACACCAACCATCTGCACCCAACGAGTGCATTTGTAAGGATAATGTTCTCCACCATCAATCCTGGGATTCTGTTGTGGTAGATTAGGATAACAAAATGAGGTGTTTCTCTAGTACAGTCCGGGCCTGAATTATTGATGGCCTCTCACATTAGTATCATGGGAAAGATAAGGTAACAGCAGTTCTAGCAGCTCTTCGGGTACTAATTAATTTGACAATGTCAGGTGCAGATATTTAAAGTGGCATGCCTGGTTTGGTTTCCACTCCCTTCCAATCTCCTAACTGCACCTGGAAATCCTTAGAATCACTTTATATACTACTAGAAGGGTTTACAAGAAACACTTGTGTTGTGGGCCTGCCATGTGTGTATTTCAGAAAAGGCAATCTAACTATAAAGTTGCAAGACAGGGGTGCAATACCATGGACTGAATCTTTCATAAATTATGGAGCAGATTTTTGTTAAAGTCTATGAAAAGGGGCATACATCTGCATTGAAAAATTGAAAAGGAAGAACTGTATAAAGTTTCATATGACCTAGCTTGCATAGGTCAATATTTTGCCAAGTTATGAGCTGTTAAAGTTTTATGAAAAGAAAAGGGGCATAACTCTGCCAAATGAAAGTCAGAGTTATTAGATATGAATTGAATGTTGTTTAACAGCTCATCAACACAGTATATGTTATTTAGAGCTGCCCCAGAGAGAGGGGAAGGACACATAGGAATCCGGGAACCTGCCCTACTTTTATTATCGAATAGATTCCTATGGTTCTTTAACGTGCTCGGAGGATAGACCGATACAAGGGACCGCCCGATTTACGTCTAAAGAACACACCGACGGAACTCAGTGGCACCACGGAGGATTGAACCCGGGGCCTCCGGTTACAAATCCGCGCGCCACTGCCTGCGCCATGCCAGCCCTCATTATTAGATATGGGTAACGACATTCCTTTGGTAAAGATGAAGATATATGTAAAGTTTCATGAGCATAGGTCAAGTACTTTTGAAGTTATGGTTGCAGGTTAAAGTGCAAAGGATGGACGGATGGATGGATGGATGGATGGATGGATGGATGTCCAGATGGAAGGAAGAAAGACAAAGTGATCCCTAAGTGTCTGCCATGCTATGAAAACGATACAAAAATTCTTTGGAATAATTCCCTTGACTCTCTGGAGTACTCTAAATATGAGGGGAGTAAAATAAATATTTCAGAACACTGTCAGAACAGTTAGAACTCTCTGAACATGTGCGGAGTGAAGGGAATATTTTAGAACACTGTCAGAACAGTTAGAACACTCTAAACACGTGCAGAGTGAAGTGAATATTTCAGAACACTGTCAAAACAGTTAGAACACTCTGAACATGTGTGGAGTGAAGGGAATATTTCAGAACACTGTCAGAAAAGTTAGAACACTCTGAACATGTGTGGAGTGAAGGGAATATTTTAGAACACTGTCAGAAGAGTTAGAACACCCTGAACATGATTGTGCGGAGTGAAGGTAATATTTTAGAACAGTCAGAACAGTTAGAACACCCTGAACATGTGCGGAGTGAAGGGAATATTTTAGAACACTGTCAGAACAGTTAGAACACCCTGAACATGTGCGTAGTAAATTTTAGAACTGTCGGAACAATTAAAACAATGTGAGAAGTATACATATTTATCATGCAGATATGCACTTTTCTGCCTTATAAAGGGGTGACCTAATAAATTTTGCTTTATTAGGCACTGACCAATAAAGCAAATCAATGCAGAATCCCTCGGCATTCATTGTACGCAGTGTTATCTGACGTCGTTTACGTAACGTTATCTGACGTCATAAAACAAACAAAAAACAACAGATGGCGGCGTCCTCTATAAGCATTAAAACATTCTGTGAAATAGATAATAATAGTAATTCATATAGAAAATGTGGATGATCTACATGATAAATAGAATATTATGTCAGTGCCTTTTACTATAAAGTTTATTAGGCTCGGCACGAAAATGAAGAATGGCTCTGCAGAGCATCGCCATTCTTCGTTTTCTAAGCCTCGCCTAATAAACTTGATAGTAAAAGGCACTGACATAATATTCTCTATTTAACAGAACAATGTCCGAATTCAACATGGCGTCCAAGTATTGAATTAATACATAGAAATGACAATAAATTTGAAAAGTTGTGTGTTATTTGCATTTGATAATGTATTTTTCCTATAACTGTTTGAACACTTCTTACTGAAATTGTCAACTGAAAGGCAAGATTTATGAAAATATCTGAATTTAGTCCAGTTCCATTCCATGGGATGTTCTGGGCAGAATGTTCGGAACCTTAAAATCATTCCATCGACAAACAACTTCTAGAGTAGTGTCCCCAAACATCAGGCATTTTCATAACATGTGAAAAGAAATTACACCATCTGCCACACACACAGACATATATGCGTACACAATACATCAAGATTGCCATGTGTCGCTGCATAATAACATTATCAAAATTAGACTAATAATGTCCATTACATATAATATATATGCCCCTGAAACAGAGTCTGGATTCACCCAAGTTTGGTCTTAGCTAATGTAAGATCAGGTTCATATCATTTATTTAAATGCAGGTTTGTTTCAGTAATATAATCCTTGATGCTGTATAATTTTGGCATGGGTCATTTAACTTAGATTTTCAAACAGCAAAATATGCTAAGATTATCAGAATCAATCTTCAGAAAGAGAGCTATGTGTAAGCTACATGTCAGTCACAAACTTATTTCTGTCACTGTCACTGTCAGAAAAGTTAGAACACTCTGAACATGTGTGGAGTGAAGGGAATATTTTAGAACACTGTCAGAAGAGTTAGAACACCCTGAACATGATTGTGCGGAGTGAAGGTAATATTTTAGAACAGTCAGAACAGTTAGAACACCCTGAACATGTGCGGAGTGAAGGGAATATTTTAGAACACTGTCAGAACAGTTAGAACACCCTGAACATGTGCGTAGTAAATTTTAGAACTGTCGGAACAATTAAAACAATGTGAGAAGTATACATATTTATCATGCAGATATGCACTTTTCTGCCTAATAAAGGGGTGACCTAATAAATTTTGCTTTATTAGGCACTGACCAATAAAGCAAATCAATGCAGAATCCCTCGGCATTCATTGTACGCAGTGTTATCTGACGTCGTTTACGTAACGTTATCTGACGTCATAAAACAAACAAAAAACAACAGATGGCGGCGTCCTCTATAAGCATTAAAACATTCTGTGAAATAGATAATAATAGTAATTCATATAGAAAATGTGGATGATCTACATGATAAATAGAATATTATGTTAGTGCCTTTTACTATCAAGTTTATTAGGCTCGGCACGAAAATGAAGAATGGCTCTGCAGAGCATCGCCATTCTTCGTTTTCTAAGCCTCGCCTAATAAACTTGATAGTAAAAGGCACTGACATAATATTCTCTATTTAACAGAACAATTTCCGAATTCAACATGGCGTCCAAGTATTGAATTAATACATAGAAATGACAATAAATTTGAAAAGTTGTGTGTTATTTGCATTTGATAATGTATTTTTCCTATAACTGTTTGAACACTTCTTACTGAAATTGTCAACTGAAAGGCAAGATTTATGAAAATATCTGAATTTAGTCCAGTTCCATTCCATGGGATGTTCTGGGCAGAATGTTCGGAACCTTAAAATCATTCCATCGACAAACAACTTCTAGAGTAGTGTCCCCAAACATCAGGCATTTTCATAACATGTGAAAAGAAATTACACCATCTGCCACACACACAGACATATATGCGTACACAATACATCAAGATTGCCATGTGTCGCTGCATAATAACATTATCAAAATTAGACTAATAATGTCCATTACATATAATATATATGCCCCTGAAACAGAGTTTGGATTCACCCAAGTTTGGTCTTAGCTAATGTAAGATCAGGTTCATATCATTTATTTAAATGCAGGTTTGTTTCAGTAATATTATAATCCTTGATGCTGTATAATTTTGGCATGGGTCATTTAACTTAGATTTTCAAACAGCAAAATATGCTAAGATTATCAGAATCAATCTTCAGAAAGAGAGCTATGTGTAAGCTACATGTCAGTCACAAACTTATTTCTGTCACTGCTATAAGGTCAGATATAAATGATTTTAAAAATATGTACTACTCATCAAGTGGTTTGAAGAGATATTTAATACAAACTGAATCCTTAGAAATGCTCCCAACAATCAAATTGAAGCACTGTAAAATTCTATAAAAGATATTTCAATTAATTTAACTGAACCTCAGAGCCTCTTAATTCATTTACGGATATGTTTGTATCTCAAATAATCGAAACTGATTCATCAATTCAATTTAAGACTAGAACAGTTAATTCATTGTAATAGTTTTTTAATTCACAGATATAATAACAACTAGAACTATCATTTAAGGTGATGAATTCCTCCGCTTTTTTATCAGTTGTTATGTATATATGAAGTTTGGGAACAACCCATGCAAAACTGTTTGAGGAATGCAAGTAATAACAAGAGGCCCAAGAGGGCATGTGGATGCTCTACTGGCTAAAGATAAGTAGGGCCATAACTCTGTCAAAAATAATTCAACCAGAACATTGCGCAATGATACACACAACTAGGCTTGGCACTGATCATCCCTACCAAGTTTCATTGAAATCCGCCCAACAGCTAAGGTCATATGGCGACTTTTAAGCTTTTAAGCTTCCACTGGTGGAGGAAGAACCCAGGTGCCCCTCCGAACAATTTATGTGCATGGGCGGGCACCTGGATAGAACCACCGACGTTCCGCAAGCCAGCTAGATAGTTTCCTCACATAAAGATTCCTAGGCCCCTGAGGGATCGTACCTCCAGCAGTGAGGGGCAAGCGATCTCAAGTCAGAGACTCTAACTACTCGGCCACAGACCCCTGGAACGTATATTGCTCTGCAATCATGGGGAATTTGAGCATCTTGTTTATCCAATATCATTTTAAACCTGCTTCAATATAGTTAAATAACAGGTTGAGTTTTAATTTTTTTGATCATATACAATTTTTTCGTCGTCTTCTGTAACCACAAATTTAAATACATTAATGGTGCAATATTATCAGCCGTTGATAATATGCAACAACAATTTGCTTTATACTATTCTTATAATTAATATAATTGACTGAACAAGTGCAAGTTACTAGTACCGGTATGTAAAAAAACTAAGCAGATGCCGTGAGTTTTTTAAAAAATCAAGATTGCCGTTTGTCCCTAAATGGATACATGCTTCTTTATGGGCATGCATGTCTTTATAATTATGTAATATGATATTCACCAGCTCTTGGCGATTTCGAGTATTTAACCCCTGGTATCCCGCTAAGCATGACTATAATAGCCTTTGCTTAAATAGCCTTTGCGTTCATTGTAAACTCAAATCAGCCTGCGAGCAGGGTTTACAATGTCTGGCTGCTGATCAGTCATTTCCCCCTTTGTCACATAAATTGAATGGTCTTAATTCAAAGAAAGAACAGTCCATTATATATATGTAGCGGGTTAAAGGGTTAAGCGATCAAATTTAAGCAGCAGATCATTTGCTCACAGTATAAACATGGAGCATTGAATGTTGTTTTGTATTAAACCACTCATTAATATTTTATAGGTTATTTAGAATGAATGAATGTTGTTTTAAGGCACTAAGGCACAAATATGTCATATTGTGGGCAAAACTGATGAAAATTAACAATGAAATTATATAAATCACTAATTAAGGAAATTACACAAAAATGTATGGGTAACCTAGCTATATGTATTAATAAGGGATGATATGGTTAAAATATAAACCATGTATATGAATATCAACAAATGGGGACCGTCAACGGGTATGTAAAATAAGTAAATGCAAATACAAATATAAAGTTAATTAGAGCCACCGCAGAGAGAGGGGAAGAAAAACAAAACAATTCGGAATGTGCAATTGACATTTGAAGCGAGTTAAAATATATAAATACATCTGAACTAATTTTAAATTCAGGGATATATGCTCTCAGCAATTGATTTGAAGAGGTCTAGATCATAAAATTTAATGCAGATCTATCACTGAGGCCCTCCCATGGGTGTCCATGTTCCCTTGTTCCCTGAAAATATGACCCAGTGTTCCCTTGTTCATATTTTGCTGTGTTCCCAAAACATATTTGTCCAATGTTCCCTTGTTCCCCAAATATATTATCAATAACAGACAATGTTACCCAAAATAAATGGCCCTGTTGCCTTGTTCCCCAAAACCCCTTGGAGACCCTCATCTATGTGGGGTGGGTGGGGAATAGGTACTGTATCTCTCATTAATTCATTTTAAGAGATGTCTAAGGGAAATTATAAGAGCACCTCTCTGCAACTGAATAAATGAGCATTTAATTGTATTGAAGAAAGATTCGGACATTTCAGTGTATGATAATAATGATATACAACTTTTAACTTTTAAAATTGAGACATAAACTGAATGACTGATTGCCTCAGAATAACTATTAAGCTGCACACTTCATATATAATAAATAATCTGGTTATTTCGAATCCCCATACCAGTTGAAGACTACCAAGACATAAATAAACAATGGTATTTTAGTTGGAAAAAAGGTAAACCACCATTTTAAGATCTATGATTCCACCTGCACCTTGAACAAATCTAAACATCATAATACAATATGGAAAATCTCCATTTTACCTGCATCTCATATTGGTGGCCATAGTAAAGCCGTGCCTGGAGGTTTTTATTCCTGTACAGTATGAAATAATCTCCCAGTTATATAAATCACAGCCAGAATACTGCTATAATCAATAGAGTTTCAGAATAACTCGACCCAATAATCACTGTCTATCTGTAACCAGCCGCATCTCTAAGTAACTGCATAGAAGCCAAAATATTCCATCTTCCAATACTTATGTATACTGTAGGGCAAAAGGTAGATCATCTGTAATTATTTATATAGTAAGGCTGTTACTATTTATTCTATTTATACTGTAAGGCTATAATTGTATTTTGCCTACAGGAGGCCACATATACTGAGCAAAAAAAAAAAGTACGCCTTTTTCTTTCCCTTAATTATATAGACAGTAAAACAGGAAATAATGAATGATGTACATAGAATACCACCAATAGTCCAAACAAAAGATGTTTTTGAAACTCCCTCTCTCTCTCAATATAATCTCAGGTTTGGCATTGTCAGTGAGACAATTTTATTAAATATCAAGTTGATAAATATGTTAAGACGAGTGTAATGAAAACTATATTCAACCATGTTGGGTGGGTGTGGGTGAACAAAACCTGCTTTGTTCAACTATTTATACTGTAAGGCTATAATTGTATTTTGCCTACAGGAGGCCACATATACTGGGCAAAAAAAAAGTACGCCTTTTTCTTTCCCTTAATTATATAGACAGTACAACAAGAAATAATAAATGATGTACATAGAATACCACCAATAGTCCAAACAAAAGCTGTTTTTGATAAGTTCAGTACACAATGGAGTTATTCCCCTTTTTCTTAAACTATGCACTTTAGTAAAAACTACGGTATCCTGTTAGGGCCATCTTACCATCGCAGGTCGATGGTAAGATGCGATGGTCGATGGTAAGATGCAATAATAAGATGGGATGGTCGATGGTAAGATGCGATGGTCGATGGTAAGATGCGATGGTCCATAGTAAGATGCGATGGTAAGATGTGATGCTCGATGGTAAGATGCGATGGTTAATGGTAAGATGTTATGGACCATCGACCATCGCATCTTACCATCGACCATTGTATCTTACCATCACATCTTACCATCGACCATCGCATCAATCGTAATGTACATTCGTTTTATCGACACCCATATCTCCCCTTCTCTCCCCACTCTCTCTCTCTCCCTCTCTCTCTCAATATAATCTCAGGTTTGGCATTGTCAGTGAGACAATTTTATTAAATATTAAGTTGATAAATATGTTAAGACGAGTGTGATGAAAACTATATTCAACCATGTTGGGTGGGTGGTAGGGTGTGGGTGAACAAAACCTGCTTTGTTCAATTCTAATTAATTTTTTATGAGTATTCAACTTAGGCCTTGCAAAAAGCTATATGTGTTTAGGGTAAGCCGACCCTACCTATTTTTTCTGGTGAAACCTAGAATTTTTTCCAATTTACCAGAAAAATATAAAATCAAGGCTGTTTTGGGTATAAAATGCTATGTTCCTATATATATATATACATAAAATATATATGAAAATAAATCCGTACCTATCCTACCTACTATTTTCTGGCATGTTACCCTAAACCTGGGATGAAAATTGAAATATAGAGCCCTGCCTAAACACACAAAGTTTTTTGTTTGGCCTTATTACGGAATTATAGCTCACCTATAGTCGCGTGCAATCTATCAGACTTCAAACTTCGGAATTCAGAAGTACAACAAACTTGGCATTGTCACCATTCTGTGTCCGGGTTTGAGTAGGTGCCATAATGGGGAGAGGAAGGTTGGCAGGGCACGCGCTTATATAAATCCTAGGTCGATGGTGAGATGCAATGTTAAGATGGTCCTAACAGGACACCATAAAAAACACATAAAATCTACAAACATTACCTCAATTTGTCCAAGACTTTGTCTCTATACGTTGCTTTTGAAAAAAAAATCACAGAAAAACACAACACCGATCGCATATAGCTAGCAGCTTTTGATTCTCAAAAATCATCAAATAACCTCCCTTTAAGGTCTCCATTGCATCCATAAAAGATATTGCTTGGCACATTTTGAAACTGTTTAAAGGAATATTTAGTACTCCGTGAAGTGTGCTTAAAAACATCAACCATTGTTTAATTAAAGTCCTGTTCAAGCTGATATGCCTTCAAAAACCGGCAAAAAAAGTTTTTTTTTTTTTTTTTGTGAGTATATTTTGCCTACAAGAGGCCACATATATATAACTATTTGTGATTATGTTTGGTCAGGATTCATGATAGGTGGAGTCTGTAGTACCGAGTACCGTAGTACATTGGAAATTATAGGCTGAGGCCAACTTAGCTTTCTTTTGATGCAAAACATGACTTGCTGGGTGAGTTAATTGGTCCCCAAAAGGGTACAGACCACTAAATATTGCATTTGTTGACATGAATTCCCAATTAGTAGATTATTTTACTCATAAATCATAAAAATCATAACTCTCAGTGCAGAAGTCAGTACAGCATCATTACCCGTTTTATAATATACTCATTCTAAACAGATTTGTTGATTTACATAATATTATATTACTACCATATCATCCCTTATTTTTTAATAGTTTTATCTTTATATATTTACATTAATTTTTTAATTACTACTTAATTTCTTCGTCTTTCGTCGATTTTTGCGCACAATATGACCTATTTATGTGTCGACGTGCCGTAAAACACCATTCATCCATTCATTCATTCTAGAAAGAAAGTGTGCACATGTATTTTTGGAAATATTAAAAAGTGAGTAATTATGACAAATTACTATAGCAAAATAAATTTTAAGTTTTAAAGGGACACATGACAATCTTGATTTTTTAAAAACTAACCGCGTCCCGTTAGTTTTTCTACATAAATTGCATTTGTTCAATCATTAATGTTAATTATAAGAATTGTATTAAGCCATTTGTTTTTTCATATTATTAATTTTTGATATTATTGCACCAATAATATATTAAAACTTGTAGTAAAATAAAACAAAATAGTGAATACTTAAAATTTTATTTATTTGATTTATTTCAATGTAACCAATGTAAAAGTAAAAATTATACTGGATATATAATTCGACCCATTTAAAACACTTCAAGATTGGCGTGTGTCCCTTTAAAATATACAGAATGTATGCAGTAACAAATTAATGATGCCTTTGTATACTGGAACACTGAAGGTTATGAATACCCCACGCTTAAATTCTCAAAGTCAAACAAAGGGCCATAATTCCGTAATAACATAGGCAAGCAACAATGAAAGAAGCGGAGGGACATAAGGTCATCAGTTGTTATATGTATATGAAGTTTGGGAACAACCCATTCAAAACTGTTTGAAGAATGCAAGTAATAATCAAAGTACTGAAAGTGCTGATGGACGGTGCCATTCAGAAAGTATTGGTCAAGATCAAATTAAAAAAAAAATGAGTTTGCAAACTAAGGTGGTAAACATTATTGAAATCGGATGATCGAGGCATTACTAAAGTTAATGGACCGTACTGAAAGACAGACGGCAACGGCAATTCTATCAAATCCCTTCAAAAACAGCATATTACTTAAACTTAAGTTAAAATCACTTAATGATTATCAACGCTTACATATTTATTATTATGTTGCCAATATACTGATCTTTTGCCCATTTACAGCCTTGCAAATGGTACTACTTTTATCGAGCTCTAATCTGGTGCTCTTTGGTTTCTAGCAGAAATTCGTTGTGTGCCAGAATTCCCCTACTAACTTGACGTCACCGTCCAAAAATGTCCGACGATTCGACGGGACAAAAATGTGTTATTTGCCGCAAATGGACGTTAACGGCAGCATGATTGCTAGTTAGCCCCCTGGCTTCTTTTTGTGCAAGCAGGGGTATAAAAGAGTTCCTACATTAATAAAGTTCCTGAAAGCCAAAAAAGAGTAAAACCAAAATTGCAAAATGCATGGCTTTCAATGGAAAACTCAAGAAAACAGTCATTTGTTAATAGCAGAGATCGATATTGACGTCACGCAATAAGATGAAAATATTGAACAATACAGTCAGATTCAATAGATCCCCGATCCCGGACAAATCATATAATTATATTTCTATTTTTAGCAATTTTAAGCAATCTCGATTGGTGCTATTGCTGGTTTTCTGGAATTTCTCATGAATGTCAAACTTGTACTTTTTCTTAAACATATAGTAAGGATATTTGAACACATGTATGCCGTAAAGATAATATATGTAATATTCGTAATGAGGTTGATTATACAAATTTGATTTCTTTTTCTGATTCAGTATAGTTTTGAACTATTACATGCCGTAGTTAGGTAGTATGTGTTCGATTCTTGAATTGAATTGAATGTTGTTTAACGGCTCATCAACACAGTATAGGTTATTTAGAGCCGCCCCAGAGAGAGGGGAAGGATATATAGGAATCCGGGAACCGTCCCCTTCTCTTATTATCGAATAGATTCCTATATGGTTCTTTAACGTGCTCGGAGGATAGACCGATACACGGGATGAGGCTAAGGGAAAGTGTCTGCCCAAGAACACACCGAAAAAAAGTCAGTGGCACCAAGGAGGATTGAACCCGGGGCCTTCGGTTACAAATCCGCTGTGCTACCGACTGCACCATGCCAGCCTTGAAGACATTTTTTTTTTAATTGCTTCCCCACCCCCGACACATCCCCCATCCCCACCCAACAATGTTGCATTTTTTATGTTTTTCTTTACAAAATACTCTTCCTGTGCAACTACCTGGGAACTGGATTGGAGCATCTAAATATACTTCACCTTTCTTATAATAGCACATGATGCAGGGTACATTCCATTCTATTTATAGTGGCATGTTATTCTACTTGCAGAAACTGGATGCACTTAAGCACCTATCCCCGACATCAAAAGGCATGTACACCGGCTCTAAACCTACTGAGTACAGGTTTTATATCTTACATAATAATAATAATATTTTGAGAATCCAAACTCTATAAACACAATATAAATGGCTTTAACCAGCCAGGCCAAACCCCAAAACTGCATGGAGCATCGAATTGAGTGTTACCAGGGTCGATATATAATGTATAGTGACCCTGTTGTTACCAACTCATAATTAATTTTACGCATATTCAAGCACCGGTATTTTAAGAACCTGTGAATAAAGCATTACTTGAATCGGTGCCTATACATTTTTTTTATATGACCTCAACACCTGGATAGAGTTTTGATAAACAGTTTTGCAGTATAATTTTGCCATTATTTGGAAGGTTAGTTTCTTGAAGTGAGTGATTGATGAGACTGTGATCCCAGCTAATTACCACCTCAATTCACCCGCCACCTATAATCTAACTCTCCTGCATTCTTTCTCTGGCAGTTGGCACCACAAAGTGCATTTCTATATATAGCTGAAATGGTTGGTTGAATGGTGTTTTATGTCACTTCCAGGACATTGTAGGCTATATATGATGGTCAATTTTAGCGTGGTGGAAGCAGACACCACCTTTTCATGGGTAGAACCAGTACTGTATACCTCCTGCTATCTGTTACAAGGATCAGTATTTTCTCACTAACATGGCGGCCCCCATGGGCGTTTAAATGGTGGTGGTATACCGTTTGCTATAATTATTTATACCGCTATTCTCTGTAACTATTTACACTGGAAGCTGTTACGATTATTTATAGTCCATAATTCTCTGTGACTATTAACCCTTAGTAACTCGCAGGCTGATCAGGGTTTACAATGTCCCTCGCAGGCTGATCAGGGTTTACAATGTCCCTCGCAGGCTGATCAGGGTTTACAATGTCCCCTGCAGGCTGATCAGGGTTTACAATGTCCCCTGCAGGCTGATCAGGGTTTAAAATGTCCCTCGCAGACTGATCAGGGTTTACAATGTCCCTCGCAGACTGATCAGGGTTTACAATGTCCCTCGCAGGCTGATCAGGGTTTACAATGTCCCTCGTAGGCTGATCAGGGTTTACAATGTCCCCTGCAGGCTGATCAGGGTTTACAATGTCCCCTGCAGGCTGATCAGGGTTTACAATGTCCCTCGCAGACTGATCAGAGTTTACAATGTCCCTCGCAGACTGATCAGGGTTTACAATGTCCCTCGCAGGCTGATTAGGGTTTACAATGTCCCTCGCAGGCTGATCAGGGTTTACAATGTCCCTCGCAGGCTGATCAGGGTTTACAATTTCTGGCTGCTCATAAGTCATTTCTCCAAAACACCCCTTTTTAACATAAATGGAATGGTCTAAATTTAAAGAAAGGACAGTCCAATATACATTCATAGCAGGCTAAAGGGTTTAAAAGTAGCTATCCCATCAACAACAGCCACTGTTTCTAAACCTACTGACGACAATATATATATTATATAACTTTCATATTTTGAGATTCCAAACTATATAGACACAATTTAAATGGCTTTAACCAGCCAGGCCAAACCCCAAAACTGGAGTGTCGAATTAAGAGTTACCAACTCATAATTCATCTTATGCATATTCAATCACGGGTATTTTAAGAACTTGTGCATAAACTTTTACTTTTAATCGATACAAATACACCATAATATGACCTGAACACCTGGATAGAGTTTTGATAAACCATTTTGTAATTTTGCTGTTATTTGGTGGGTTATATAGTGCCTTGAATAATGTAAAATGTTTTTCACTGGCCACAAAAACATATTTCTGTCATAATTATTGTTTAAGTTCTTCGCCTCTCACCGCTGCGGGTTCCAATCCCACTGGGAGCTCGACTTGTAAGTGAGAATGTGTCGATTCTTACGGATGGCGGGAGGTGTACAGTACTGGTTCTACCCAGGAAAAGTGGGTGGTCTGCCTCCACCACAAAAAATCGACCGTCATATATAACCTTACATGTGTTGAAAATGACATAAAACACCATACAAAATATCCTCCACTGCGGAGGCTCACTATACAGTAAGCAATACAGTTTCTATTGTGTGTAGTTTTCTATCATGTCGATCTGTATAATTCTGCCGAGAAACAGGGTAGAATCTTATCTCGCCAGTTACTTTCCTATCCCGTCAGGTGCACCTCTTTTGATGACGTCAGCACCTCTTTCGATGACATTTGTGTAGCTTTGAACGGGAAAAAATGGAAAACAGGTAAATTAAATGATTCTAAACGATCAACATGATAAATAGAATATCTTGTTAGTGCCTGATTCTATCCAGTTTATAGGTTCGGCACAAAAAAATTTTTCATTTTTTTTCTCAGCCTCACCTGATAAACTGGATAAGATAAGGCAGTAGCATGACATTCTCTATATAACAGTCCCTGCATGATCTCCACATCCCCTTATCATATGTCCATAGTAATCATTCTGCTGAGTTGCCAATTATTGCGCATTAGTTCATATCCTGCAGCTATCACTGAAACATCATATAATTATTTGACATTAAATTCCTATTAAATGTAATAACTAAAGTAAAAACAATTTCAAATAGGTAATATCAGTGTCTGCCATTTTAAGGTATGAAATAACTATCTTTCTATGTCAATTTACTAATTTTATGCCAGTTTTCCAGACACAGTCAAATTTGATTGGGTTCAACACACAAATTGGCAAAATATTAGGAGGGCCAAAACATATACTCTGACCACCCTTGTTCCCCCTTCCCCTGCACAACCCCTCACACGCACCCACCATAACCACAATATCAGCCTGTGTAGAGGGGAGGAAATCCATTGGCAGATAGCAGGATATAATAAACTAGTGTCTATGGGACACCGATGCCTCCGCTATTGCTTCGCATTTTAATAAGGAAATTGTCTGTTGGACAATATTAATTTCACGCATTTTTACTATTCCAAGGGGCACAACTCTGGAATTACTGAGTTGATGGAGCTGATTATCGAACTTGTCCGAGACATGGTGCCCATAATTATACAATTTCACCAAGTCTGGAGGACAGGATAACAATTACCTACATGTTAGTAAGATTCCGGACAAAGTAATTTCGGGAATTTTTACTATTTCAAGGGGCATAACTCTGGAATTACTGAGTAGATGGGGCTGAAAATTGAACTTGGCCGAGACATTGTGCCCATATACAACTTAACTAAGTTAACTACGTTTGGAGAAGAGAGGATAACAATGACCCAAGTAAGAGTCGATTCTAATGGCGGGAGGTGTACAGTACTGGTTCTACCCAGGAAAAGTGGGAGGTCTGCCTCCACCACAAATCAAAGTACCAAAGGTACTGAGAGCATGGTGAACTATGATTTGTGCATCCATGTAATGGAAGGTTTCTTTCCAATCACGCATGACATGGATAGACTGAAAATGTGCCAACTCTTCTTAATAACAATACATCATTGCATGTAATAATACATCAATGCATTGTTTAATGTATCTGGAACTAAGGCGATTAAAACAAGATAAGGTAAGGTATATACAGGAATAAAGAAGGGAACAAAAGGAATGATTGGTTATAATGAAAATTAATCTTCGAAATGCTTCATCATCTTCACAGGTGTTATTTTAAGTGTATCAAAAAACATCACCAGTCATCACCTATCAAAGTTTGAGTCATTAGAAATGAATATAGCGTCAAAAAGGTCAAGACAGCTAATTTTGCCAATTCAAGGGGAGGTAATTCATAGACCCTTTGACCAACATAGCTGAATTAAAATAGGAAACAACCTTGCATTGATATCGACCTACTATGCAAGTATGATTAAAATCAAATGATTACGAGTGTAGTCAGTAGTCAGAGTGTAGCTGAAAGACAGCCATATCCCCTGCAATACAAATTTAAACATGGAATGTCACTGTAAAACAACAAATTCTCCCTGAAGCTTCCGTGTTCCAAAAAGTGTGACCTTCAACTAAAAGAACATATGTTTTAAATACAACTTGTAGTAGAGACATACAGACTACACATAAACAAAACATAACTTATAAATCTTTGTGCTCATTTGATTTTAATCTCACAACTCGGAGTATCCCTGGTCTCGGGATACCGTTGTTATTTATTCTCACAACTCGGAATACCACTGGTCTCGAGATACCATTGTAGTTCATTCTCACAACTCGGAGTACCACTGTTCTCGGGATACCGTTGTGATTTAATCTCACAACTCGGAGTGAACATGATGTTCATACACAATTATTTCGTTGTTATATTTTTCAACCATGTATGTGAACGCTACTGAGAATTTCACGATTTTTTCATGATTTTTTTTAACTCGGCAAATCGTTTGTTGACAATAATCACCAAAGTCAGGGTAAATTTCGTTTACTACCTTAATTAGGCCTAAACAAAAAGTATTTTGTTTCCTGTCACCCAACCGAATCGCCGTTTTTACCCTCGACACAACAACTTTTACCCCTTCATTTTTGTGTTGCTTGTTGTGTTTTGGCCTTAACAGAATATAATTCAATCAGTTTTGCATGTAATTTGAAAATTGTAATAAAAGGTAACATATCTGTGTTTAGATCTACTCTTGTTGTGTAATGTATATCTCTCAATGCTACAGTCATACGTTGGAGTCCCACTTGTTACGCGTTTGCACATTGAATAATGTTTGACAGCTACTCACTAACGCGCGGCAGGACTGTGGTTCTACGAGTTTGTTTCAAAACAGATGAGGTCTACCTCTACCAAATTGACGCATTGATAAAAGTCGTAAAAAGCTTTTAAAAAATCCCCCCACTCTCCACACACACACGCACACACACACAATTTGTTTTCCGACTTAAGTCTAAAAGGGAGTACATCAGGCCTTTTATGGGGGTCTATAGGTGCCCGATTTAAAATTGACAAATATTAATATTTTATTCTACATGACCAAAACATAATGAGCCTATAAAATCTTTTATTTGCAAAGAAATTCATTCTGCACAGTAATACGTGCTATCCTGGGTGACGCACCATGGTTAATTTTAGCATATTACGTACGAGTCCACCCTAGCTATATGGTGTTCTGAAACTTTAGACATTAACAAAATGGTTCTAGCTTCACATTTTGATTGATAGTGTTTTCTATCGTGAACTGGAACAATTTTATAATTTAAGCTGTTTCTAGAAAAATTCTGATGTAGCCCTTTTAAGACCATTAATTAATGAATAAAACAAACTTTTTTGCATAAAAAAAATATAATTAGAATTAAAAAAATTGGGTTCTGCTCAGATTCGAACCCATCCCGCTCGCTTTATAATCCATAATTTTATGGGACTGCCGCTCTCCCGACTGAGCTAATAACCCTTTACAAATTTTGATGATCTATAAGGTATTTATTCTAAAACCGCAGTGTCCGAATTGACCCGGTCTATACCCAGTCAGATCTTGTTGATCGCCGACATGATCGGCACACGTATTCAGGATTATTTTACGACCGAAACAGTTATTTTAACTTCATAGCAAGGGAGGTAAAGACTTCAGAATATTACACAGCGTACTTCAAAATAAGCTGAAATCTTATTCCGGAGAATAGGCAGCAAAGGATAGTAGCTTATGCGATAACCATTACTGACCAAACCTATTAAATATTATATGAAGACTATAAAGGCCATGTATATTTCTTAAATATATAAATCCAAGAAAGATGGAAGATATGCGTTTGATGGTGTTGCAACAAGAGAAATAAATTATAAAATTAACTGGTTACAAATCTCAATCACTATCCTAGGAGAACAATACAGCGTATGAATATATTTTACGCAAGATCACGTGATGATCATGTGATGATGATGATTGATCTATTTATAGAACGCACAGCTAAACGATGAAACAATAGATGAAATAGCTATATAAATAATATATAACTTAAACAATGTATCGAGGAAATTATTTGAAATTTCTAAATGACATTACCTTATTTGTATCCGCACTAGAAAAGAAGAAATACCTGTTAAAATATGGGTCTTCTTTTTCAGGCAATGCGTCGATTCATCAGTGAGGCTGTAGTTAGGATTCGTGAAAAAAACACGGTAACTATAGCTTGGTGAACAAGTTCACCATGCTAAAAATCGACCGTCATATATAACCTTACATGTGCTGAAAATTACGTAAAACACTATACAAACAAAAGAGTCCGGACAACATTTACAGCATGGATGCACGTACACATGGGCGGACGGACAAGGGTAACAGCATATGCCCTTCCACAATTCATCGAATGGCGGGGGCATAAAAATGTGATGATACTTACTTGTATTGCATATTTGATGTCATAGCAGACTCTGCAGGATAAAGCTGTTGTCAGATCATTTGTCTCCCTTACTGAATTCTTGTAAGTTTACCAAAGCTTGTCTCTAGCTAGTTGTCTCCCTTTAACCATGTGTTACCTTTCCATACCATAAACCATATTACACTGTTCGAAAAGTGAATCATGCTGAAAAAGATAAAGATATAATTTATAGACACAGTAGCAACATAGTCTAACTATTGTGTGACCCTACAGTAAACGGGGACAGGGTGTGTTGAGGGGGACTATAAACCTTAGAAACAACACTAGGGTCTGGGAGTGGAGGTTGGGGTGAGAGATGGGTAGGGAATAAGGATATTTATTGGAGACATTAATATATATTGAAAAATATATATAAAACTGTTATCTGTTTATTGGTCAATCAATTAAATTGAACTGTTTTATCAAATTGAACAAGTATGCGATATTAATAAAATTGTTATTCGCAGTTCCATAGTCATTGATGGCATGTAGCAACAACAGTGGTAATAAGCGACAATGACTGGTCCCCTATTAGAAATAAACCAAAAATGTGGTCAATATTCTGCCAAGTTATGAGCTTGGTATGGTTCCAGGTTAAAGTTTTATGAAAAGGGACATAACTCTGCCAAAATGAAATTCAGAGGTAATGGACATGTCATGGCATTGAATAACTGATAAGGAAGAACTGCATAAATGTTTATAACCACAGTTCAATATTTTGCCAAATTGTGAGCTAGTCCAGCTTGCACGTTAGTTTTATGAAAAGGGACATAAGTCTGCCAAAAGGAAATCCACAGTTATTTGACATATCAATGGCACTGAATAACTGACAAGGAAAATCTGTATACAGTTTCATGACCATAGGTCAATATTTGCCAGAGCTGTGAGCTTAAACAGGTTGCAAGTTAGTTTTATGAAAAGGGGCATAACTCTGCTGAAATGAATGGCAGTTATTGGACATTCCTTGGGGTGAGCTGAATACTGAAGTTTCATGGTCATCTAGGTCAAATAATTTTCAAGCTATGGCCAAGCTCAGGTTACAGGTAAAACAATGACGGACGCAGGACAGACAACAGACGACGGACGACAGGAGATGGACAAAGTGATCAAAGACGACACAAAGAGGCTGTTATAGAAGACACAACAGTGCAAAGTCCAGACTCTATTGTACCCATCTCGGTGCGCCCTAAGGCGCATTGAGTTTGTTGGCGGAGGGACTATAAACCTTAGAATTACACACACACACACACACACAACAGTGCAATACTCATTACAGATAATCTTCATAAGTCGGCTACATACAATGGAAAAAACAAGTTTAGCATTACTTTCTGCATAACTGAATGTAATGTTATAGTGTCAGTGCTCAAATTTAGCAGTCGCAACTCGCATTTTGCGAGTTTTGGATTTGAAAATGCGAGTTGAAATTGCAACAGTTGGCAAAATGTTGCGAGCTGCTTTTAAATTGCTTAAATGTAGGAGTTCACGGGTTTCCAAGGATAAAATAATAACTAACAGGTGAAATAAATGCTATACTCAGTACTCTGGGTTGTTTTAGAAGTTGTTCGACAACATCAACACATCAATGAGCTTCTATTTTTAGCGCACACAAGACAGACTGTGTCACATTTTATCGATGTTGTGCACCGCTGTTTACGTACAACATAATGGTAATCAGTGATACCGTCCAGCAAATTTTTGTCAGAGCTCTGCTAACATGGCCGAAAAAAAGAAAGGTTTTATTTTGCAAAGTAACGTACATGACTTCATAGTTCATGGCCATAGTTTGCACACTTTTGTTTGCATGCATAACAAAGTTAACTTCTATCTGAGTGTGACGTATTTGAAAATGTTGGCATGACATAGGGTGTTCTTCCTATTCAGGACAATTTTTTTTATAATTATGTGCTATTATATGCTCAAAACAAAAATAGAGAAGAGAAAATATTTTATTTTCTGAAAACACTTTTTTCACTCAATACTTTTATAACATAATAAACTTACTGAAATATATATGTGTTGATATCATCAGATCCAGAACAGAAAACAAAATCTAAAACAAAAAATCTGAAAAAATAGGAAAAATTAAGATTTTTTTCTTTTAGCTTTTGCATAAAATGTTTATGTAAGCCCTGAAAAACAGGTTGGTCGGGAAATCGAAACCACACAGTCATATAATATTATTTGGCCTCACAATTTGTGATCCAATGTATCAGAGTTACATCAGAGTTAGAAAATAAAAAAATGTTGGCCTTAAAACAGAACATTTAATTTGTTTGTATCGTGTTTTACGTCATATTCAACACATGTATGGTTATATATGGCTGTCAATTTTTTGGTGGTGGAAGCAGACCACCCACTTTTTCTGGGTAGAACCAGTACTGTACACCCCCACCATCTGTAAGAATCGACACTTCCTCACTTACAAGTTGAGCTCCCAGTGGGATTCGAATCTACAACAGTGACAGGCGAGGTTTACAATGCCACGTTGTTAACCCCTCGGCCATGGAGACACTATTGCATATTTCATATGAAACAAAAGGTCAATGAAGCTCTACTGATAGGTTTTGATAGCTAGATCAGCATTCCTGTGAAGTTTCATGAAAATCTGTAAAGTAGTTTCAGAGTAGTCGTTACAAGTTTTTATATATAACTCTATGCAAACAAAGATGGCCGCTGGCAACCATGCATGTTTAATGTCGAATTAAAATAATTTTCAACAAGGACCAACATCATGTCATGCTGATCATTTTAGAAAAGTTCCATATCAATACAGTCGTTCGTGATTGAGCATGGAAATACATCGCTTGTGTCAATGGATGTCTGACACTCAGTGAATTGAAACTAGTTGACACCTCCCACTCGCCCCGCCTACAAGTCTCACGTGACCAAAATCGATATCATAACATAACACCGAGCACATGTACTTCTAAAGATTCACCTTTTCGCTATTAGATGTTGATGTATTCCACTCCCCGAAAATAACTTTGGGCGTCCCCAGCAGTGATGGCAGTTACTACTTTTAGAATAGCATATTCAAGGTTAATCTCTCGAACAATTCTACTGTAATGCTGGCTGAGTTTTTATGCCTAAAGCACATCTCCGCCGGATTCAAATCGGGAACGGCTGTATATTCACACTCTTGTTTACATTCAGCCAGCAAGTAATGGGTTGGAGTTGAACTCACGACGACATTGTGTCAGTATGAATGTAATTCCATACTCAATCATGAACGCCTGTATCACTTACAGTTTTCAAGAAGTAGTCGCTACAATTTGTTTTTATAAATCTGTTTTTAGCCATGGCATGGACGACCTGAAATTTTGCTAGGATCAACTAGACACCAAGAGTAACATTTCTATGAAGTTTAATGAAAATCTTGCAAGTAGTTTCAGAGAAGTAGTTGTTACAAGTTTTACTATATAACTCTATGTAAACGAAGATGGCCACTGGCAGCCATGTTTAACTTTGAATCAAAATGATTTTTGACAAGGACCAATACCATGTCATGCTGATCATTTTAGAAAAAGTCTCATTATCAATATCACTTATAGTTTTCAGGAAGCAGTCGTTACAAATTTGTTTTCATGAAAATCGGTCAAGTAGTTTCAGAGAAGTAGTTGCTAAAAGTTTTTATTATATAACATACTCTATGTAAACAAAGATGTCCGATGGCGACGTTTAATGTCAAATCAAAATAGGATCAACATCATGTCATGCTGATCATTTTAGAAAAAGTCCCATTTCAATATCACTTATAGTTTTCAGGAAGCAGTCGTTACAAATTTGTTTTCATGAAAATCGGTCAAGTAGTTTCAGAGAAGTAGTTGCTACAAGTTTTTATTATATAACATACTCTATGTAAACAAAGATGTCCGATGGCGACGTTTAATGTCAAATCAAAATAGGATCAACATCATGTCATGCTGATCATTTTAGAAAAAGTCCCATTTCAATATCACTCATAGTTTTCAGGATGTTAAGTCGCTACAAATTTGTTTTTTTAAATACATTTTTAGCTGTGGCGGCCATCTTGAATTTCTGGCCAGCCTGAAATTTTGCTAGGATCAACTAGACATCAAGAGCAAAATTCCTGTGAAGTTTCATGAAAATCCGTCACATAGTTTTGGAGGATCATTTTAGAAAAAGCCCATATCAATATTACTTATAGTTTTCAAGAAGTAGTCGCTACAAACTTAATTGTTTTTTAAAAATCTATTTTCAGCCGTGGCGGCCATCTTGAATTTCCGGCCGACCTGAAATTTTGCTAGGATCAACTAGTCATCAAGAGCAACATTCCTGGGAAATTTCATGAACATCTTGCAAGTAGTTTCAGAGATGTAGTCACTACAAGTTATTACTATATAACTCTATGTAAACAAAGATGGCCACTGGCAGCCATGTTTAACGTTGAATCAAAACGATTTTCGATAAGGACCAACATCATGTCATGCTGATCATTTTAGAAAAAGTCCCATATCAATATCACTTATAGTTTTCAAGAAGTGGTTGCTACAAACTTGTCTTTTAAAAATCTATTTTTAGCTTTGGTGGCCATCTTGGATTTCACATCAAAATGAATTTTTACTATATCAACTAGACAACATGGGCAACATTTCTGATCTTTAGCTCTTTGATCAGTAGAGTTAAAAACCACACAAACAAGTATTTAAATAACAACTTTGTCATTATAATGAAATAATGAACCAAAATTTTAAACTTTAAAATTACCTTGATTTGCATTGGAATAAGAACAAAGTATTTGTTTCTGTAAAGCAGTTAAATTAAAACATTTTTCTATTTTTTTCACAAAATATCCTGCAAACTTAATTCTAAGCATGTTAATTACATTGTTCAAGACTGCTACAGCACATATAGCCAATAGTGGGATTTGCCATGTTATTTACTTGCCAACCTCATTTTTATCAGTTTTATAAGGGACACACGGCAAACTTGATTGTTTAAAAACTTGCGAAATCCTGTCAGTTTTCTACATAACTTTAATTTTTTCAATCATTAATATTAATTCTAAGAATAATATAAAGCAAATTATGTTTGCATATTACTGACTGTTATACTGCACCAATAAAATATTTAAAGACACATTTCCCAACTGAATGTAGTCGTTGAAAAATCATGGATAGCATGCTTTTTAACTGCTTACTTCTCGCTGACTGATTCCCACAGAGACATTATATTCAGGCCCCATCACAGTTTTTTTCTTTTCATTTACTATTACCTTAGTTTTTGATATAAAATATATATTGTAACTAAAAACACTAGATTGTTTATTATGGGGGAGCATATATAGTCGCCGCTTTTTCCGTGGGTCCGTGTGTGCGTCCGTGCATCACACTTTTTGTCCGGAGCATAACTCAAAAAGTATGCTTGATTAAAGTTTGTGTGAATGATTTGGACAATGAGACGGAGTGCAGTTCATAGGAACCATAACTCTAGCTTCACTACTTTTTTTAATTATCTCACTTTTTGAAAAATCTTATCCGGAGCATAACAGAGTTCCGTACGGATTCATTTTGAATAAGGAAGCACTCACACTAAACACTATTTTTTTCTTAGTAATTTTCGGGATGCATCCGTTGGTTCTACCGTTTCTTTGTTGTTATTATTAATATCAGAAAACAAACAACAACACATGAACTAGAAGTGATAATTTTACTGCACCATATATTAATATTAGTTCCACCTATGGCCCATATGAGGTTGTCCATACGGATTTGGTAACCACTGTCTACACTTGTATTTTTGCAGAAGATTTTTTAAGATTTGTTAAATGAAACTGATAAGCCCCATTGCGGGGGCATTTATGACCTCAGGCGCACCATTCGAACAAACATATAATGATGCTTCACATAAACTTGGGGTCGTCCGTGGTCGAGTGGTCTCAGACTTGAAATCACATGTCCCTCACCGCTGTGGGTTCGATTCCCCATGGGGCCAGACTGTTCAGTATGTGAGTATCAAGCTATCCAGCTTGCTTGCGGAATGTCGGTGGTTCTACTCAGGTGCACGAAAAAATGCCCGAGTTTGCACCTGGGGTCATCCTCCACCAATAAAAGCTGGAATGTCGCCAAATGACCTTAGCTGTTGGTGCAACTATAAAATCCAGTTTAATGAATTCATATAAGATTTGGTTGAATTCCGACAAGCGGTTTCTGAGAAAAAGTCGTCAGAAGCAAAAGATAACTACAATGACGGACGACGGACAGACACGAAGAGTGATTCCAAAACATCACATTGAGCCTTCGGCTCTGGTGATCAAAAACACTGACAGATGACAACGATTTTTAAATTTTGAAGTCCCGATGAGTTTCTTGCATTTGAGATTTACTAAAACATGGCAGAGAAGTAACTGATAATAGAGTATATTGTGCTAAAAATACAAAAACTATTAATTGTTAACAGGGGTCTTTTAAGAAAATCCATCTATACATAGTTATTTTAACATATATATACTGCATACAAAGTGCACATAAAATGCAAAAAGGTTATAATTTTTACTACATTATTATACACTCTTTATGGGACGGGCCTCATCCTTTGACAAAAAACTAATAATCTCAATTTCCTTGTGCAAATGTATTTCTAACAGAGATTTACAGTTACCTATAGAAATTCTCTCTCCCCGCCCCCCCCCCCCCCCCCCCCCCCCCCCCCCCCCCCCCCCCCCCCCCCCCCCCCCCCACCACTATACAAATCACAGCTTAAAAGAGGGAATTTCTATTTTTGCTGAGTATCTATATAGATGGCAGCTCAACATTATAAAAGTCAATTCTTAAATTGTGTTGTATATACAATCATGACTAATCTAGAGGCCACTTTAGCCTATCTGCTCTAGTTAAGGCTCGAGTTCAACATTCTGCGAGGAGCAAGGTGCTTGGTATCATTGGAAAGGTTACACCCTAGCCCTTTTCGAGGTATCCTTGTTCAGCCATGATTTTGCACATGACGAGAGAAAATTGAGGTCGAAGGTTTTTCATGTTTTTTGTTAGTAGTCCATAGGCCAGGAGGTTGGTCGGTACCATCTCTGGTGGCAAATTCTAGTGAGGTTTTTTGAAATCTATGATACCTAACACAGTATGTTCACCCTGATAAGACTTCTGAGAGTGGCAGTTATGATTAATTTATACCCTGATTTGGGGCAAAACAGTTAAAAATTAAACAAATATCGCTGAAAACTGCTGAAAACTGGAGATTATTTAAAAACAAGAGGCCCAAGAGGGCCTATGGACACTCTACTGGCTCAAGATAAAGTTTATGTATAAGAGGCCATAATTAGTCTTTCAAAAATCATTCAACCGGAATATGGTGATGATCATCCCTGCAAAGTTCTGTTGAAATCCAGCCAAAGGTTCAGGAGAACTAGTCTAGACAAAGTTAGTGTATTAAAACTTTTAAGGGCTCATAACTCTGCCAAAATTCATTCAACCAGAACATGGCAATGACAGGTGCAACTAGGCTTAGTACTGATCATCCCCGCCAAGATTCGCTAAAATCTGGCAAAGAGTTCAGAAGAGTCTAATCTGGACAAAGTTTATTTATTAAAACATTTAAAGGGCCATAACTCTGCCAAAAATCAATCAACCAAAATATGGCGATGACATGCACAATAGGCTTGATACTGATCATCCTTGTCAAGTTTTATCTATATCCAGCCAGGGGTTCAGGAGAACTAGCCCGGAAAAAATTGTATCAAAATCCTTTAAAGGGCCATAATTCTGCCAAATATATGTAAACTGGAACGTGACGATGACATGCACAACTAGGCTTGGTGCTGATCATCCCTGCAAAGTTTCATTGAAATCTGGCGAGGGGTTCAGAAGAAGTAGATCAGACAAAGTTTGTGTATTAAAACCTTTAAAGGGCCATAACTCCGCTAAAAATCATTCAACCGGAACACGGCAATGATTTGCACAAATAAACATGGAATATCATCCTTAAATTGTTTCGTTTAATCTGGCCAGGGGTTCGGGAGAACTAGTCAGAACAAAGTTTGTGTATTAA